>JANBOK010000265.1:0-18533 GCA_027595805.1 Coemansia sp. Benny D160-2 | reverse complement strand
CATTGAAGAAGAGAGGGGAGTAGAGAAAGAAAGAAACTGTGCAGCCACAGGCACACAAATCCTCCCTCGCTCGCTCGTCTGTCTATTCATTCTCTTCGCAACAAAGAGAAGCAAGGACGATGGAATACGATAACAGAAGCTGCTCTAATTCGTACTCAGCCAAGATGAACAGCCAAGCGGGGCAGAAGAGCGAGTATATAGGGTCATAGTGGTGGTACTTACGGTGCTGTGGCCTTGAACCGCCGCTGTTCGCGAGAAACGACTCTGAGTGCGCCGGCAACAGCTGCTGCGGCCGTGTGCTGTTTGGGAAGGGCCGGCGTGACAGCTGACGCGGCCGTGGAGGCCAGCGCAACCATCGAGGAGGGTTTTGTGAACGCCATTTTCAAGACCGGTTAGATTGAGGGCAGAGCTCTGGTAACAGCGTCAAGAAAGAAAGAAAGAAAGAAAGAGTAATAAGAATAAAACTCTGGGTAAATAAAAGTGTTTGATAAGGACAAGGACCACTACGGTTGACCAAGAGCGGAAGAGAAGAAGAGAAAGAGAAGAGGAGCTCCTTTTTTCCTCAACAACTGGTTGTGAAAATATTTTGCAGCCGACTTTTTTCAGTGGTGCAGAACAAACAAAATAAAAAACTAGAACAGTATGCTCCCTATTGTTTCTCTGTCTTTATGAGTAATAATGGCTGCTCTTGACTAACCAAGAATAGCAACAGCAACTGGCAGAATGCACGGCTAGAAGCTGTCAGAAAAAAAAAGAAGACGGGTTTTTTGCTTTTGGATATGGCGGAACAGATCCCTCCGTTCGACTTGCTTCAGAACGATTGACAAGTACTGCTGCCTTTTTTGTGACCGTTGTTTTTGTGGCAACCAGATACGGGAAAGCAGGCACCAAAAAAAAAGAAAGATGAAATAGAAATAGGAGAAACTGAAAAAAGTTTTTTTCGTGTCAGAGAAACCTCTCCTCCTCAGACACGGCCTTTATACATCGAAAAGGAGAGAATCCCAACAGCGTTTTCGCTGTGAGCATACAACTACAACATTAAGCTAGCTCTCTCATTATTGTTTCCGCCGATCTTGGGAAGAAGAGGGCGATAAGTGGACAAGATAAAAAAAAAGCCCAGAACTCTTTCTTTCTTTTTTCTCGCTGGCGGGCTTAGTGGAGGAGACTCGGCATTTTTCACTTTTTCATGGGATAGCTGAGCCAACCACAGCGAAAGAAAGGGATTGCTTTTTGGCTTGACACAGGTACTTGCAGAGAGTGTGTCTGTGCATGAGGATGATACGCTCTCTGTTGGCTTGTGACAAGCCGAGAACAAGATGGACAGCAATTGGCTTGGCTTGGATTGGGCTCGCGGTTTTGAGCAAACATAACATTGCTGCTGGATACCACAACCGCCCATTCCCGCCGCCCTTCCCCAATGCTTTTTCCAGCGAGTCGTGGTGCTGCTCTTCGGTTACTGACTGACTGGGACGATAGACGACGATAGATGCCGGGGTAAGGCTGGGCGGAATCTTTCTGCGATGCCGCCAGCAGAAGCAGCAGCATCCACGGGAGGCCCGATCCATCCTGCCTTGCCATGCCTAAAGGAAAGCACAAGCCAAGTACAGTTAGTCAAACGGGTAAAATGAAGGTCTAATGGTGGGCATGTGCCATGCGTGTTTTTTCTTGGGATCAACACGCATGTGAGTCACATTGTGACTTGTGAGTCAGTCCTCGCTTGCATTATTATTAGCGTATAAATTTTCCGAACATTAGACAGGTAAAAAATTTTTATTTTCCATTCTGCATGCATTATTTTTTCCATTCTGTCCGCATCCGCATGTACGCGTATACGTGTGTCATCACCACCAGCACAGCTCATACACGCATGGTCGGGTGGTTACATACACAGAGGAGCGAAATGAGATGGGTCAGCAGTGGACTGAGGTGGGGTGAGAAAAGAGAAAGGTTTGATTCCATCAGGACACAATAGCCGGCGAGGAGGGCGCGAAAAGAAGAAAAGAAAAACAACAAAAGCTGTGGAGATCGCAGAACGCGAACCGGTCTAGACATCCTCCGCGGCGGCAATGCTAGCTCAGCCTAGCTGGGAGGAAGGTTGGACAGATCGGGGGCGTCGTCGTGGTCAATGGTGGCATGCGACACGTTCCTCTCGCTCTCAAACATGGTGACGTTGCCGGAGCGCGGCATGGCCATGATGCCGGACCTGACGGCCTCGAGGATACCAAAGGGCCTGACGAGCTTGAGGAAGGCGTCGATCCGATCGCTCTTTGCATTCAGCGACACAACCGCCGTGTTGTGCGCGACATCCAGGATCTGGCCCTTGAACAGATCGGCCAGCTGCTTGAGCGAGTGCAGCCGCTCCTGCGAATCAACGAACGCCGCATCCGACAGCGGCGCATCCTCCTCACTATCGGCGGGAGCAGCGGCGCCATCGCTGGGCTGTCTCAGAATGCTGACCTTGACCAGCAGCGACTCGCGCTCAATGATGCGCGTGCGGCTGTAGTCGAGCACCGCCCAGATGGGGACCAGGTCCTCGAGCTGCTTCTTGGCCTGCTCCATGACGATAGCCGGGCCCTTGAGCACGAGCGTCATACGGCTGAGGCCCGGCACCTCTGTCTTGCTGGCAACAAGCGTGTCGATATTGAATCCACGCGCCGCCATGATGCCCGTGACCCGCGCAAGCACGCCGGGCTCGTCCTGCGCCAGACAGTCGAGGATGTGCCGCTCCGTCTGCAGCTTTGGCGCTATCGGCGTGTTGTACAGGATGTTGGATACCGCTTGCTCGGCGGCCGATGGGCCTGCGTCGACCCGCGGGAGTCGCCGCAGAACCCGCGGGTGCTGCTGCTTGAACTCCATTGCCGCCGTCGAGCTCTCGTTCACCTTGCCGCTTGGCTCCGCCGGCTTGGCGCTGCCGCTGGCGTTGGCAGTGGTTCCGATTGCGCGCACGCCGATCCCGATACTTCTGCCTACTATTCTGCTGCCGCTGGTACCAAGTAGCCGCCCGCTTTGAACTAGAACCCGATCAAGCATCGTTTGTATGTTGTTCGTTGAGAGGATAAAAAGGTCTTGCAAGTGTTGGAGGAAAGAAAGAAGAAAGAACTATCTACTAATAATATTCCGAGCGGAAAAAAAGCAATTCGAAATAAGAAAGAAAGAAGAAAGAATAACGAATACTCCACGGTCTGACCTTTGAAAGAAGAAGGCGATGAAAAAAAAAGGTGATCCAAAGGGTCAAAAAAAAAAAAAAAGTGGAACAACTGTTTTTTATTTAGTCTCTGATCGAGTTGTGTCACGAAGAAAAGGACTGCAAGCCCTGGTAGCAAACAAACAAGCAAACAGGACCACACAGCCCTCCACTTTTTCATTGCTGAAGAGCCGTTGCTGCTAGTTGGGCGCTGGTCGTAGGACGATAGTGATGAGTCAGAGAGCTGGGCCACACGCCTTGGAAAATAAAAAAATGCACGAGTGCTAGCATTTGAGTAAGAGAGAAAACATGCGATAGAAGAAAAAAAGAACAGCTCTGGCTCAGCTGGGCGGCAGATTCGAAAGATCGGGCGGCGGCGATGCAGACTGGGCGTCGTCCTCGCTCGGCGGCTGCTCCTCGTACAGAGAGAGCTTGGCGGACCGCGACATGGCCATCCGGCCGGAGCGCGCAGCCTCGAGGATGCCAAAGGGCGCAGCAATCTTCATGAAGGCATCGACGCGCTCGGACTTTGCACACAGCTCGACAATGCAGCAGTCGGCGCCAATGTCGGCGATTCTTGCGCCAAACATCGATGCCAGGCTCCGGATGTATCCCAGGCGCTTGCTGCTCTCGACGACCTGCACGTGCGGGGCCGACGCATCGGTGAGGTCGGCGGCGTCCTCGGAGCGCTGGTCCTCGGCGATGCGACGCTCGCGCCTGTGCACGACGCTTGGAGGCAGCGGCTCGCGCGGCGTGCAAGCGTTGTCGCTGCAGGCCAGGTAATCGGGCCCAAGCGTCGACAGCTTGATCAGCAGGATCTCGCGCTCAACGACCTTTGCGTTGGTGAGGTCGACGACTGCCCACACCTGCGGCAGGTCCTCCAGCTGCTTGCGCGCCTGCTGCACCACCGCCTGCTCGCCATTAACCGTGATGGTCATCCGACTCAGCCCCGGTATCTCCGTGCGGCTAACGACCACGCTGTCAATGTTGTATCCGCGTGCTGCCATGATGCCTGTTGCGCGTGTCAAGATCCCTGGCTCGTCCTGCATGAAGCAGTTGAGAACGTGGATGTGGTGCGCTGTCTTCTGCGCCGTTGGCGTCTTGTAGATAATGTTGCTCACTGCGTCCGCTGTCGACGTCGTCGTGCCCTTGCTGTGCCAGCTGCTCTGCGCCTTGCCCGCCCGTCCAACCTGCCGCGTCGTCGACAGGTATCTGCTTGCCGCACCCATCCGTGTACGCGCAGAGCTGGTGAAGGCAGCGGCAGAAGCGCCGGCTGCCGCTGCGGTGCAGAGCGTGTGCTTGAAAAACATGCTTTTGCGTGCTGGCTCTTGTGACCTCCGCTTCTTGCTGCTTAAAGATTTTTAAAAAAGGTTACTGTCTGGAGAAGGAGCTAGAGTTAAGAAGAAAGGGAGGATTTTTGACAAAGGTGCAGCAGGAAAGGGCCGTTTTTATCTTTTATCAAGCCGGTCAGTTACAACAAGGTCTAGCATTAAATCCAAAAACTTTCAGAGCGGGGGGAAAGGAAAGGAGAGGTGTGTGTGTGACTATTTTTTTCAGCCGTTATCTCCTCTCGCCAGATGCCAGCAAACAAGCCTTGCCTGGCAATCTTGTGCGCTTGATTATCCTGTAAGGCTCTTTGGCTCCTTCGCTCCAGCATTCATTCTGCCAGGTGCATGAGCGGAACGATGCGCATGCATCTGCGTATGTACTCGCACAGCAAGGCCTTTGGCAGCGTGCATCCATGTTTTTCCCTGGTGGCCGAACGCCAGTTGGATCCAGCAGCGCACCCGGAAAGACCCATGGAACACCGCCAGCACCTAGCACACGGGGAAGAGCAAGGGAAAGAAAATGAAACAGCTCAAACAGGCGCTGTAGCCTCCTCCCGGAGAATCGTTGTTCCCGCACTCTTGTCTCGCTGCAAGCGGCTTCGGGAGCTTGCTGGCCAATCCAGATCCCCTCCCCCAACTGCAAGAAAAGGTGTGAGTCAACAAGATAACACCAGAGTGGTGGGATGTGGATGGATGGGATATGGACGCTCTCCTGTGTGACTTGCTTCCTTCGTCCCCATCAGCGCTCAAAGTAACGTAGGAGACAAGTGCAATGCTGGACAGTGCATCCCGGCCTGGCTGGTGCAACGAAAAAAAGCCGCCGCTCGCTCTGTCTTTTGCTGAAGCTCGACAGTCGCCATGGAAGATAGTTTTTCCAGGAAACCCACACTCTTTTCGATCTTCCTCTACAAGTTGTGCCTTGTCGATTTGTATAAATGAGGCAAGGCCCAGCCCGCCCAGAAACGAAGCGCCCCCTTCTCCTCTTCTCCTCTTTTTCGTTTCATTTCTGATCCTGCCTCTTTTTCGAAACTAAAGAACCTCTTGTTTCTCTGTAAAAATCTAAAGTTCTGCTTTTTTTTCCTTGGCGAACGGCTTCAAGCAACTTGTTTTAAAAACACCACCACCAACACACAGCTAAACTAGCACCACCGTCACAATGGTCTCTCGCGCTGCTATCCGCACCTTTGCCCGCACCGCCGCTTCTGCTGCTCGTGCCCCCCTTGCGACCCGCGTTCTGGGTGCTGCTCCTCGCTTTGCTGCCCGCGCTATCCCCTCTGCCTCGATTTCGGTAAGTGTTTTTCATACGATCCTTTCTCTGGCAGGCAGAACGGAACTAGCCCTCTTCTGTCTAGAGTCATTTGGGAGGATCTCTTGTCTGGCTTCACTTATATGAGAGATAAGCATGGCGCGTCTGTCTGTGTTCTGCAAATGCCATTGCTGGCTGGTCTGTTTTGCAGATGAAGAAAGCACGCCTCTCTTGTCTCTTTTGTGCCATGCTTTTGCTGCCTGACAAATGAAAGAGCGTGGCTTTCAAGTGTATGCACAGGTCCTTCAGACTCCACGCTCCTGTTTCTCACACTCGAATCGACTGCTCATGCATTGGTTAGCAACGGCAAAATTTTCCTCCTGGAAACTACAGCCGCTGATCTGATCACCAGCGGGTTTTTTTTCTGTCCCTAAAGATAAGGGAGAAAAGGGGCTGTTATTTAGGCTTTTCGGCCCCCCTTGATTTCAATCCTTTTTTGCATGCTTGCCAAAGGATGAATCAAGATCAGGCATCAAAGGAAAATAGGCGCTGTGCGTGATTTGTTACTAACCAGCGATGACTGACATTTTTTCTCTGTTTGCTTTGACTGTTCCTCACGACGGCTGGATGTGTAGGGTGTCCAGCAGGTCCGCGGCATGAAGACCCTGGACTTTGGCGGCTCCAAGGAAAAGGTGTACGAGCGCTCTGACTGGCCCAAGGAGAAGCTTCTGGACTACTTCAAGAACGACACCCTTGCCGTTCTCGGGTACGGGCCCCAGGGCCACGGACAGGGCCTCAACCTCCGCGACAACGGGCTTAACGTCATCGTTGGTGTGCGCAAGGACGGGCGCTCGTGGAAGAAGGCAGTTGCCGAGGGCTGGGTTCCCGGAAAGAACCTGTTCTCGATTGAGGAGGCGGCCGACAAGGGCACTGTGATCCTCAACCTTCTCTCCGACGCGGCGCAGCGCGACCTGTGGCCGGCCATCAAGCCGTACGTCACGCCAGGCAAGACGCTGTACTTCAGCCACGGCTTCGCCATCACATACAAGGACCAGACGCACGTGGTGCCCCCGGCCGGTGTCGATGTTGTGCTGTGCGCACCCAAGGGCTCGGGCACCACCCTGCGCACCCTGTTCCTCGACGGCAAGGGCCTCAACTCGTCGATCGCAGTGTTCCAGGATGCTTCGGGCAAGGCGCACGAGCGCGTTGTCGGTCTGGGCGTGGCGATCGGATCGGGCTACCTGTACGAGACCACGTTTGAGAAGGAGGTGTACTCGGATCTGTTCGGCGAGCGCGGTGTGCTGATGGGCGCCATCAACGGGCTTTTCCGTGCGCAGTACGACATTCTGCGCGCCCAGGGCCACTCTCCGTCGGAGGCCTTCAACGAGACCGTCGAGGAGGCCACGCAGTCGCTGTTCCCGCTGATCGGCGCCAAGGGCATGGACTGGATGTACGCCAACTGCTCCGTGACCGCGCAGCGCGGTGCGCTTGACTGGCACCAGAAGTTCTACGACGCCTCGCTCCCCGTCTTCAAGGAGCTCTACGAGTCCGTCAAGAACGGCACCGAGAGCCAGCGCTCGCTCGACAAGAACTCCCAGGCCGATTACCGCGAGTCCCTCGAGGTCGAGCTCAAGGACATCCGCGACGCTGAGATCTGGCGTGCCGGCGAGACCGTCCGCGGCCTCCGTCCCGAGAACAACAAGTAAACTGCGGTAGATCTGGTTCTTTCCTTTTTCCTTGTCTCTTTGTTTCTTGTCAAACTATGTGGCGATCATCGAGTTGCTGTTATAAGCCTACCTGCCACTTCATTGCTTGCTCGGGCAATTATTGAACATGCAAACCCCATCCTTTCTCAACACTAACGTCAAAGGGGCATTCACCAGTGAAGCGATGACTGACTGGCATTGAAGGAGAACATCTCTCCTTGCCTGTTACAACAAACCAACTCATTTCACCTGATTTATTATGATTGCAGGCCGTTCTTTGCTGCTCACACTGACGACTGTATGCTGCTGAGTGAGGTGGATCCCTCTGGCAACAACATCAACAACAAACGCAAGCAAGGATCTCTCTTTCTTTTGTTTCCTTCCAATAAAACCGGTCTCCGCCAATGCCAAACAACCAGATAAACAGGGTTATGCCTGCCTTTTGCACACAATGGCCGTGTACCCGCGTACATGTATCTGCTGGACCAACAAAACCACACACCCCACTCGTGTGTGTCTAGAGGTGACTCGTTCATTTGTGCAATTTCTCTCTCACTCACTCGTTCACACACGCAAGAAAGTACAAGAAAGCCATTGCCACAATTTCCTTCTATCACAATAGCATATAATGCTTTCCTCGGACATTCCTGTTAAAAAGGAGCATTTTCTTCGTTCTTCCTTGTATTTCTGAAGAACATAGGGTGGCATTTCTTAAAACTCTCCGCCATGGCGCCTCTAGAAAACAACAATTGCTGAGCGAGCGATACGACCATGTAAAGGGGTTTCTTATGATATTTTTCCTTTATATTGCCGGTGCTGGGTGTGACATGTAATGGGCCTTTTTTTCTGCTAACATGCCATTAGTTTATTTTCCTCTTTGTTTTCACTCTATTTCTATTAAAATAAAACAAATTAATACCCTGCTTACTACCGGTAGTAAGTGATAGTTCAATATGACATAACGTAGTGTATTGCGCTTGCATTCAGTGTCCCAGGATCCATCCATATTTTCTCTCAAAATAATCCGTTTATTTATGTTTATTCCACATACGACATCATAAATACAACAAAACAACAACAGCAATGTCTCGTCCACGACAACCTGGTGACGAGTCTTTTGCGGGGTCTTCTAGTTCTCCGCAGCATCAACAGCAGCATCAACATCAACAGCAGCATCAACATCAACAACAGCATCAACAGCAACAGCATCAGCAGCAAACCCATGTATATGGCAGCAACATCAACATCACTCCCGCTCCCTTTTTCAATCCACTTCTTCTACCAATTCTTCCAGAGTCAGGCTTGATGCAGCAACCCAGCAACAACATCCCAGGACAGTATCCCCAAGCATACAGGAACGAATATATCTCGACTTTGCTACCACCACCACCTCCTCCTCCTCCTCCAACATCAACACTAGCAACCATAGCCGCCCAGAATAGGAATGTGAGAAGTCGAGCGATTTCCAATGCCTCAGGAAGCTCCTCCATTTCCAGAGCAAAGCACGCGTGCGACAGCTGCCGGAAGAAAAAGGCACGCTGCAGTGGCGGACAGCCAAGGTGCGAAAGGTGCTTGATCCGCGGAACCGAATGCGTGTACTCGGCGCCAAAAAGACGCGGCCGTCCCCCAAAGCCCCGGGACACCATGCCACCAAATACGACCGACTCTGACAGCGGCAGCACCTTTTTTTACATTTACCAGCAGCAATAAATAGCTTTATAGCATTTGTGAAATGCAAGAAAAGAAAAATGAAAAAGAAGGCTTGCCCATTACCGGATTCGAACCGGTGATCTTCAGTTTACAAGACTGACGCCGTAGCCCCTTGGCCAAACGGGCATTGTCAATTCACGTGACTGCTTAGACATCCAAGCCAATTGACAGAGTTTGTCGGGGGTTGGAATTAAATGTACAGACAGATACGGAAGCAGTTGGCAGAAGGAAATAATAAATGTGTGCTGCTTGCTTTCTTACTGTTCTCTATGTTCATGACCAGTGAGCGACTGGTGACTTCAGTACTAGCGACTATTGCACTGACTTCAATGCAACGATACCTGGCGTCACCAGGTTCTGCACACATGGTTATACAATAGACAGCACGTTGACAGATCATATCTACAAGTGCCAACTCCAAAATAGTAAAAGTACAAGGTGTTTTTGTTGATTACAATAGAAAAAAGTAGAAAAGAAGGCATTACAGGCATTATATGCTCTTTGCGTCATCGGCGTCATCGACATATGCGGGCATGTCAATGAGAATAAACTGGGCACGGTCGTATCCGACGTTCTTGATGAGGATATCGGCGCCCGGCGTCACCTGCTTCATGTGGATGCCGTTGCCGTCCTTGAGATGGATGGAACCAGGGAGCATCAGACAGCTGCCGCCCTGCAAGGCGGATCCGTGCTTGTCGAATGTGGTGATCGAGTGGATGAACAGGCTGCGGAAACTGCATGGTCTTGGCGAGTGGAGCTGCTGCTGGCCGGGACTATGCGACGCCGCATGCGTAGTACTCCTGGGCCCGGCGTCGCTTGGGCTGCGCAGTCTGGCAGTGGAGGGTGTGATTGGTAGCGTGGCTGCGCGGTGTATCTTTGGAATCTCAAAGACCGGCGGCTCGCTGCTGCTCTTTGCGGCGGGCTTCACTGTGTGGCAGACGCTCGAGCACGGCGACAGGCGACACAGGTAGATGTAGACGTTGCTGTCGAGCCCAAAGACGTCGCCGCCCAGCTTGGCAGTGAGTTCGGGGAGCTCAACAAGACTGGTCCCGAGGTTGACGTATGAGTTGAGGTTGGGCTTTGGCGCAGCAATCATACAGAGCCTGTTGAGGCGGTGGTCGGGCGGAATGAACATCGACTGGACCCACGGACCAGTGATCGGAAGGCTGCCCTTGATCCAGATCTCGACGCCGCTGGTGATCGAGGCTGTGTTGTTCTTTGTGGAGCAACCACGACGCAGCCCAGTGCCAGAGTACAGACACTCGACGTGGTGCTTCTGGAGGGACCGCACGGTAGTCTTCCCATCGCAGTACATGGCGCCCTCGATGCCGCTGTTGCACACAAGGCTGATGGTGTAGATGCCGCCAATCTTGTCTCGGGACACGCACCCGTTGTTGGGCAGCCACGCCTCGTAGACTGCCTTGAGCCGTCCGACTCCCTCGTCCTCCAGCGGCACAAGCGAGTCGGAGAAGAACGTCTTCAGGATGCGTCCGCCTCCGGTGTCCAGAAGCAGACGGGACCCGCTGCTGTACGAGTCGTATGTGGCATAGGGCAGCTTCTGGTCGAGGGCAAAGTATGTTGTTGCGCCTGAGCTGGAGCCCGTTCCGCGGGTCGATGTGGCCAGACTGCGCTTGTGAAGAGAGGACCTGTGCGTGCCTGGCCCACCCGCGGTGGTTGGTGGCTTCTGGATGGGTCGGTCGTTGTTGTGGCTGCGAAAATGGCTGGCAAATGCGGAGGCAAACGATGTGTTTTGTGGCCTGCTGGCGGTGGCGGCATGGCTATCGTCTGTGCAGGGCTCGATGGCTGTGGCGCCCATTCCAAAGAGCGACTGCAGACGGTTTCGCATTCTGCCCATGTTTGGTTTGTTTTTTGTTGTTGTTGTTGTTGTTGTTGGTTATTATGTGATCCTAGCGGCTGCTATTGCAATGTGCTAGACGAAGAAGAGGCACTGGCCGGGTGACAGAGACGCGCGTGTGTATATTAAAGTTGCTGTTGGTGGTGGCTGTGGTGGTATTAGGATATAGAGCTGAAATAAATTCTACAGATAAATAAAGAAGAGGAAAAGAAAGAATAGATTGAAATAGTGGGCTAGACGAAACAAAGATACCGCTCGCCGTCTGGGCAAAAGGGAAGAGGGACGGCGGACATTCAGGGGGTTTATGAAGAAAAAAAACACGCATACACCAAATGCCATCATCATCATAATTATTTTCCACCTAGTCCAACGACGATTTGCGCCCCCTGCTTGAAGCACCGCACACACCAACCGACGCCGTCGCATCAGCCAACGCACACAGGATTCAATCAATCATCTGCCTAAGGATTGCGGTATCACGTGGTACAGAACTTTCCCATCCGTCGGTTGATAAAGCGCAATCCATGCGCACGCATGCACTATTCGTTGTGAAGGCAAGGGACCCGCTGACCTTTTTCGCTTGCTCATGTGTAGAAAAGAAAAAAGAAAACACAGCAGCCAGCCAGAAAGAGGTGGAGCATTCGTTTCATCCGACTTCCTTCGGCTCAGCAAGGCTGTGCAGCGCAAATGGCACACTGCATTAAATTACAGAACGAAAACCAAAAGCCACAACAGCAAGTACGGACTGGTGCAAGAAAAAAAGGAGGGAGGCTCTGGGCATGCAGCAGGCCTCGGGCAGAGATTACCGCGACAGCTTCAGCGGTGAGGAGCCAGAGGCATGCTGTTCCATGGCGGCACCCGAGGATCCGACAGGCCAGCGATGGGTGTGGGTATGGCTGTGGTTGCTGGCAGCGGCGCCTTCGGGGTCAGGCTGTGCGGACTTGTGCATGCGCTTAGGGTTGAGTTTCCGGTATGCCGACTTGAGCTTGGAGGAGAGATCGCGGACAGGCGAGGCATGGGTGCCGCTTGACGTGTGGATGCGGTAGGACTTGGCACGTGGCATAGTCATCCGCGGACGATGATTCATGTGCTGGCGGGGTCCACGCCCGCCTTTGGTGCCTTTGGCGCCTGCCATCCGCTGGCCCTCCTCGCTGTCGTCGTCTTCGGCGTCATGGATAGCGTAGTCCTTGCGCATCATCGACATCTGGCTCTGTCTGTTGCTGACCTGGCTCAGCTGCCGCGAGTGCCACCCAATGTCTCCTCCTCGCTGGTGCGAGCTGGTCTGCCCCATCGGCAGCAGTGGCGATTCGCATCGGCTTGGATGCGGCTCTGTTGAAGTGTGCGACCCCGTTCCCGCTGCTGTTGCTGCTGCTGGTGCTGGTGCTGGTGCTGGTGCGCCCGAGGTCGAGGTCGAAGGATCGTGGTGGCCGCTGATGGCGCCAAAAAGCCGGTTCTCCTTGGCCTGCGCGGTATCAACAGCGCCCGCATACATGCTTGCTGTCATAATCTAGTGTTGTGGTAAGCAGCGGGGGGATATATAATAGTAAAAGTAAAAGTGATAGCAATAGTAATGTGATAGTGGTAATATGATACGAAAGAGAGCTAGGAAATACCGTCTAACGGAGGAACCCAAAGAGCAAACCAAAGGAGTAAAGAATACAAACAGACATACAAAAGAAAGAAGAGGAGGAGAAAGAAGAGGAGCTCTGCCCACCCCCACTTTACAGGCAAGGTTTAATGTGCCTTAAATAAGAAGGAAGAAAAAAACGGCAAAGGTGCTCGAGGATTGGGGAAATAGAAGCTGCAGGAATCCCAAATTCCACACAACCACACCTGATAAAAATAAAATATAATAAAACGAAAAGACGAGACGGCATTAATGGTGGCAAACAGCCGGCGAGATGCGCCGCCTCCTTTTCTCCTCCTTCTCCAACATCCGCCGGCAAAAAGACAAATGAGGAGTGTGTGGCCCACAAATTTAATAAAGCTAGCTGGATGATACCTTTTCTTATTTTCCATCTCTCTTTAACCCCTAAACAGGTTACAAATGGACCTTGGGGCATTGGCCTGCTCATCCTCTTTTGTTTTGGTGTATTTGTAGTGCTGTCTGGACGGGCAACAAGCGGGTTGCATAGCAAAAGACAAACATTGCGCGCTTCCTCCTTTTTTTGTAATCCCGCCCAAAAGTTGATTGACCTGGCTGACACAAAAACAAGGAAGAACAGGACACTTTTCTTACAAAGACCATTTTGATGCAGTCAAATTCTGCTCTTGCTTTTGTGTGTATGCGTTTTGAAAAATAAAACAACAACCAGGATTTCAAAGAGAAGAAAGAATGACACTGATGCGTTAGCATAACCCTCGTTTCATACATTATCACAACCCAAAAATAAACCCACCCATTCTTTCTTCTGCAGTTTATACTTTTCTTATCGATTGTTTGGCTATATGGCTTGGAAAGAGAAAGGGGAAAGAGACACATTGGCATTGTGTCGGCATTTTCGTAGCGCATGCATCAGTCCACGTATCCGAGAGACAGGCACACAGCTGGCGAGGATGTGGAGGACGAACGATCTGAATAGCCAGGGTTTCCCTGCTGATAAATATAGGATGATGCAGCTGAACTGGACTGTGATGCATATGCAATGCTATATTAATGCCGACAGATGGTGAAATGCTGGTGTTGCATTTTGCAATATACATGTATGACAGCTGAAGAAGAAATGCATTTCACATGTGTGGCAGAGGTGTTTTCCAATAGCCAGCTCTGTTTTGCCTTCTCGGTTGGGCAGATTAAGCCGACTCCACAACAGAACTTGCCGATTTGTCAAAGAAACACAAGCAAACAAATGTCACTTTTTTTCTAGCGCCATCAGAAATAAAACAAGACAATGGCGAAAAGTACAAAGAACTAGTGCCATTTCGTCAAAAAATCCTAAAGAAAACATATTAAAAGATTTGCGCTACAATCCGTTTATTATTTACTAGCTTGGCTTACATCCAGATGTCAATGCTATTGATATAGATAGCACTGGTGGCTCTCTCTCTCTTTTCATCGCTTTCAATACATTGTTCTACATAGAGAAAGAACGAAAAAAAAACTGACATTGAAATAAGCAAAGCCAGTAATGGCAAAGAAAAGGAAAAATAAAACAAAAAAGGCTCTCACAAGCCAGCGCTCACGTACCAAACACAATGTTGCTTGAAAAATCCTCAGACAGACGCACATGCTGTGGCCACTCTTCGTTTGCCAGCTCAGCCGTCATGTCCGACGAGATTGGATCCGCTGTGCGCCACGGGCCATAGACAGACATGTTGCGCAGCTTGCGAGAGCACAGCACAAAGTAGTCGACGCCCATCCAGTACTTTTGCGAATGGCGCAGCGCAGTCATCACGACCTCCAGACGGTCCTGCATGCGTCGGATGTCGTTGAGCGTTTTGAGCTGCGGCGGCGGCTGCAGATCCTCCGTAAAGTCAGGCATCAGCAGCGCATCTGCGTCGCTTGGATGCTCCTGCGTTCCGACAGAGCCTTCGCGCACACCACCAGTGCCAGGACCCGCAAACGCCATGTCATCCGTTGGCATCGACGAGCCGGGAAAGGCGCTGTCGCCACTATCGCTCCCAGCCGTTTGCTTGCGGTGCGCAAGAATGTACGCAGACATCTTTGCGTGGTGCAGATACATGATCATTGTCTTTGCTGCCAGGAATATAAAGTACGGGGTGTTGACTAGCTGTCTGCGGAACGGATCCATTGCGGCGTCTACACAGGCGTCAGCCGCATTGTCGGTATCGGTGTCGGTGTCGGCAGCATCATCGCCCGACTCAAAGTCAACTTCGCCAGCCTCGGTCAAAGGAATCCGCGGACCGCGCTTTCCGCCACGCCCACGCTTGCGCCCACCGCCAAGAGCGTCGCTGCCTCCTGCAGCAGCAATAGCAGCAGCAGCAGCAGCATCAGCAGAATTGCTGGTTGCGCTTCCGTTGCTAAACACTCTGCCTTTGCGCTGGGATTTCTGCCTAGCGCCAAGGCCCAGCAGTGGGTCATTGCTCATGTCGCGCGCATTGGCGTTGGTTTCAATGTGGATGTTGCTGTTCATGCTGGAGGCCAATGTCAGCTCTGCGCCAACCTGCTTCTCCGCCTTGTTGGCCGACTTTACTATGGTCTCGAGCAGCCGCTGGTTAACCACGAGAAGCGGGTAGGGCGGAGTCTCGTGCGAGAAGAATATCTTGACATCGTCCCCTACCTGGCGCTGACCGCTAGCTGGGTCTTCTGGGAAGCGGCGCAAGTTGGTTTCGGCATTGATCTTTGCCTTGATGGCGCTGGGAGCATGCCAGTCGGGCTTGACAAAAACATGCAGATTCGCGTTGTTGTGTGGACGAACCTGCCAGTGCGATTCAAGCAGATCCTCGATCTCGCAAGCCTGGCGCACTATGGCCATCCAGCACTCCTGTCCGTAGGCACGCAGCGACCGCATCGCCTTCTCGCTGGGCTGGTTGGGCAATATGTGGTTTGCCAGCGTCTGGCGCGCCGTCTCGTCCATCGTGGGCTCCTCATCCGCACACCTGATCTTGCGCTCGCGCCGTGCCAAGCATGCCTGAAGCTGCAGCACGATTGATCTGTTCTGGATGATCAGGGCTGCCAGCATAAAGCGGTAATTTGCGTATTCAATGCGCTCGCAGTGTATTGCGTCGTTCTCGTCGTCTGTGCGGCCCGATCCTTCCTCATGCTCGCGCAGAGGAAACATCGACTCCAAGTACACGCGCCACTGCATCAGCTTGGCCTCAATATCGGCTATGGTAAGACGCAGTCGGCGGAACCGCTCATCCCAGCCAAGAACAACAGGCCCAGGTGCGCCGCCGCCGCCGCCAAGATCAGCCTTCTCGCTGGGCGCCAGATGTGCGCCAAACACGTTGCTGGACATCAGCTGGCTTGGCCAGCGGCATGGGAAGAACAGCCGAAACAGCGCCAGCCGTGCGCGCGTCATCTGTCCAATGACTATTGCTGTGTGTGCGTTGAGATGGATTCGGTTCTTGCGGCGGCGTACGCTGACTAACATGCTCGCCACGCGATTGGGCGTTGGGCCTGGGTATGTTCTGCGTCTCGTGTGCGGCGTGTCTGCTGCCGCTTCTTGGGATTCAGCAGCTCTAGCTGAGGTGCGCGTAGACATGTCAACAGTCGATCTTCTGTGGCCGGGCTGGTCTTTTACACTGTCAGTGCTTGTTGCGTAGTGCTCGTCTGCAGCCGGTGCTGCCTTTTGTTTTGCACGCATCTTTCTGTCAAGACCAAGACCCTCGTCGGCAGAAAGCTCGTTTGCACTGTGCAGAGCGGTGGCACTCTGGCTGGATGCAAGACTAGCCACGTCGGGCGCCATGTCGATGCGCAGACTACCTCCGGTGTCAACATAGTAGCGACCCATATGCAGCAGCAGGCGCTCATACTCGGCAGCGCGTCTTGGAGCAGGCAGCTCCCACAGCCCGTCGCTACAGGGCATATGAACCCACCCAGCCTCAAGCGTGACGAGCGGGGGGCTTCCACCAGCCAGCGAATGCATGCGCTCCGACTCAAACAGCACCCAGCGCATCCGGCGCTCCATCTCGCGCCTGATCCACGACTCGTTGTTAAGCGTGGGCTTGCGCATTTCGCTGGCGTAGTTGGCAGGGCTCTGTTTGCATGTCAGCGGCGACACCGCCGACTCGTGCAGTCCGAGATGCGAAGTGTACGCTGGAAACTGAAAGGCCTCGTCAGTCATGTGGAGCTGCAGTTGGTTGAACATGCGCACTGCGGTGCCCCAGTACGTGCTCCCTTCCAGCCAGTCGCCCATGCCAAACTGGTGTTCTGACAAGAGATACAGTGCCTGGATCACCTCGATTGTCGGCGTACGTGTTGCTTCTGGTAGCATTGCACGGACCAGATCCGCATACTTCCGCCCAAACTCGTATGGGCGCCGCCTCTGGTCCCGTCTCTGCCTTCCCAGCTCCGATTGTTGGTGCATTGGACTATCTAGGCCGGCTTCCACGTCCATCATTGCATCTCCCACGCTGTCTGCCGCGGAATTGTGCACTTCTCCCTTAGCAGACTCTGCATCGCGGTTCCGCTCTGCTCCAGTGCTGTTTGGAACCTGATGTTCTTGAGCTACCTGTGACGATTGTGAGAGTGGCGGCGGAGGCCCATAGCGCATAGCAATGGCCTGGACAGCATACCACAGAACCTTGTTGACAGTCCCGTTACGCACAGACGCCTCAAATGTGATGCGATGAAGGATCGGATGCTGGGGATGGAAATACGTAAAGTACAGCTGCATATTGCGCTCGGCCAGCGACGTGTGCGTTGGCATCTGGTGGCTGCTTCTCCCTGATTTCTGGGCGCCAGTTCTACCGGTGCCAGTAGATTCAGTGCTAGCTGATTCAGCTACCGCCGCAGAAGCCGTATGAGTAGATGTAGTCTGGCTACTCAGCGCTTTGCCACTGCGTCGAGTGCCGGCATTACCTTCAAGCGTTGTTGCGGCTACGTCCTCGGCTAGCTCGATTTCTGCGCGCGTGTCCATGATGTTCTGCAGATTGGCGCCAGAATCAACGTTGTCGGGAAGAGCAATCTGGCGGTTGGACAGTGCATCCAGGTAGCTGTGCTTGGGACTGTGATTGTCTGCAGACGACTCGTCGCTTTCAAAGTCAGAGGCACCAAGACTGTCGATATCCGATGACCCAGGACTCTCATCTAGCCCAGGCAATGTGTGGCGGGTAGCTGCCGACTGGCCTAGCGTGCCCCGTCTTCCGAACCGGGGCTGCTTGCTGAGCTTTAAAGCATTGTAGTCATCAATATCGCTGACAGACATGGCTGTTGTCTGCGGGCCAGCCGATACAGCGTTGCTTGATCCCACGGATCCGGCGTCGGATGCCTTTGAACGGCGGCCACGCTTGCGCCCGCCAGGCACGACAGGCTCGTACACACAGTCAAACATCTTGGATGCGCAGAATGAGCACGACGGCCGCCGCCCGTCGCAGCGCACCTTGCGCCGCCGACACATCTTACATGCCTGGTCAATGCGTGGCAGCGGCGCCGTCATCTCCGACGACGATGGTGCCGGTGGAAAGCGCGTGCGATAGGAGTGCGCCGTAGCCATAGTGGCTGGCGAGATCGCAGTTGACTCCATCGTATAGGCAGAAATGTCCTGCTGTGCCATCAAATGGTCTGCAATGCCCGGCTTTGCAGCGTTTGCGGAATTGTCTGCAGATGCTCCCAATGACGCAGAGGCGCTGGCGTCTGCCAGAAACCTTTCCAGTCCCGGAGCTTGCGCTGCTGCAGATGCGACGTCAGTCGCGCCCAGAGCCACGGCGGCGGTCTTTGCAAGGCTGCCGTGGTTGTATCCGTCCAGCTGCTGGATTCCTCCAAGGCTCATATTGTAGAGAACATTGTTGAGCACACGTGCGCGCGCAGCCCGGATACGCATGGCCATTTGTACAGCGGCATCTTGTGACGGATCCTGCTGCTGCTGTTGTTGTTGTTGTT
>JANBOK010000264.1:0-18567 GCA_027595805.1 Coemansia sp. Benny D160-2 | reverse complement strand
GCCGTGTCCGCCGTTATCGCGAGGCGGCTGATCCGCCGGCGCATGTCCTGCTGCCGCCGGCGGTGGTCCGTTCTGAGCAGGAGCAGCCGCTAGATTTAGCGCCCTGATGCGGTATTCTGGCATAAGCTCGTCGATTTCTGTAGCAAGAGCCGCCACGCCCATTGCCAGTGCCACGCACAGAACAATTCGCCACTTCATGCCTGCTATCTCCGGTCAGCCCAGTATGCAATCAGACAAGCGTATTGGCTGCAGAACCTTTGCGTATGCTATGTGCACTAACTAATGTCGTTATTAATGCGATCTTGAGTGCTAAAAGCCTCAGCTTGGTAAATATAAAGAAAAAGAATAGAATGTTATTTAATGTTTCCAACTGTGCAAAATGAACAGAAAAATCCCCATCAACAGGCTAATATTGCCAAGGTATCCGTGTCGAGAATTCAATATCTCTGTCGTTGAACACCTATTACGATAAACGAAAAATGTTGTTCCCGCACACGGTCAATTGCATGTCTATCGTTTCTCACTATCGCTTTCTCTGTCTCCAACAAGCTCAATAACCGACACGCATGTGCTTTCCTCTTTCTCTCTTCTTAAAAAGAGCCAAAGGCATGCAAAAAAGAATAGAGCAAATGTCCATTACGATCTTGACTCCGCCGCACCCAACTATCTGGTATAATAATTGTACGCAATTTTCTTTCTCCATTCTTAAATGCGGGCGACTAAAAGCAGAACAATATGGACATGTGGCCATGTCTTAATGTCCCGCAACAGCTCTTCTGCTTTCTTCTCCACACACGCGCGCAAATCTGACATTTTATGTTCTTATACTAACCAGAAATGTATATAAACCACTCGCCATTTAGTTCTCCATGTTTCAGACACATCCGGCCAGCATTATGATATTAGAATATGAAGCACATGTACTCATCAACATATGGATACAAATTAAAGTAAAATACGTCTGCAAAAACACCTTCATGGTCCACATTGGGTTTCAAGTTTAGAAAATCGAAAAGTAAAAGAAAAAAGCCCTAAAGGCAGAAATCTCTCCCAAGACTACGAGCATCTAAACTGAAATATGGAAAAAAGGACAAGTAGGAGAAGGTGTTCCACTTGCAAACTTTAAAGGTTTATTTCCCTATTAAGGAAACGGCATCTCTTACATGCCGCTGATGACCTGCCAGACGCGGATAACGTTGTCAGTGTAGCCGGCGAACAGAACGTTGCCGTCCGAGGACCAGGCAAGCGAGGTGCACTCGGGCTCGCGGGCGTCGGCGCCAAGACCAACAAAGTCGGGACGCAGCTCGCACACAGCAGACTTGGACTCGAGATCCCAGACCTTGATGCACGAGGAGGTGGCAGCGCACAGCCAGTAGCGGTTGGGCGAGAACACAAGAGAGTAGATGATGTCGTTGGCGGTAAGCGAGTACAGGTGCTTGCCATCATTGAGATCCCACAGCATGATGATGCCGTCCTTGCCGCCCGAGGCGCAAAGGGAACCGTCAGGGGAGATGGTGACGGTGTTGACATAGCCGGCGTGACCAAAGTGGTTGGTGCGGAGCTTGAACTTGGTGATGTCCCAGACCTACGCAACAGGAATGAAAGCCATCAGTTAAAAGAATGCCACAATGGCAGGGTCAGATTTAGTAAGCAAAAGACATAACCAACACCAGTGCATTAAACCTTGAATGGTGTGCAAGAGAGGGGAAGAGCGTATAGAAGAGCACCCGGCTCTCGTCGGCAATATAGGCAGATTAAATGGTGCGGTCTCAGTAAATAATGTGGTATGTTTTGTCTCATTGGCTCTTTGAGAGGCCTCTGAAGTAGCAAATATACGTCTAACATCACAGACAACAAGCAAGAAGCAGCACCAGCATAGAACACTCTGCAGCAAAAGAAAAAACATACCTTCACGACCTTGTCCCAGCCGCTGGAGACGATCAGAGGGTTGGATGGGTTGGGCGAGAAGCGGACGCACGAGATCCATCCGTTGTGGTTGTCCTCGGTAATGTTGTACTTGCACTCGCCAAGGGTGTTCCAGACCTTGATGGTCTTGTCGCGGGACGACGAGATGATCTGACGGTTGTCAGGCGAGAACGAGACCGAAAGGACATCCTTGTCGTGGCCAATGAAGCGGCGGGTGGTCTTGCCGGTGTTGATGTCCCACAGGCGCAGGGTCTTGTCCCACGAGGCGGACAGAACATACTGGCCGTCCGAGGAAATGGCAACGTCCTGGACAAAGTGGTTGTGGCCCTCCAGAGAGCGCTTGGCAACGCCGTAGTTGCTGTCATCGCGAGTCAGCGACCAGACAATCAGGGTCTTGTCACGGGAGGCAGAGACAAGGATGTCGGGGTTCTCGACAGAGGTGGCAAGAGCAGTGATCTCACCGCTGTGGCCTAGAGACCTGGCACAAAATCAAGCAGTCGTAAAGGAAAGCGGAAGACGGACACAGCCAGAGAAATAAATCAAAAACACACGGATATGATGTTTAGTAAAAAAATACATGTCAACAAGGCGCATTTGAGCTATTGCGAGGCTGCCGGTCTGGCGGACCTTTGGCTCAGCAGCAAGTAACCGCCGAATCTGCTTGCTCGCAAAACAAGATTCGCCAGATCTAAATCAAAGCACAGTGAAGCTGGGATACGCACCGACAAGGGTACCACGAAGAACAAGGTTGGCAGACATGCTAGGCGACTACTGGCTTTGCAATTTTAACGTTTTAAAAAGATCCGAAAAACGAAATTCTTCAAAAGAAAAGTGTTGAAGAGAGAAAGAGAAAGAGATCCCAGCTTCGCTTGGAAAAACCCCCTTTGTTGCTTTTATCGCACCCACAAAACCCAGCAACAGCTCCTCTGGCTCTGCAGCAACCAGAAATGCTGTATTCTCACAAGCGCAGAGCCTAAGATAAATATTTTTCTTAAAACGCACAAAGCACGACCAACCCCTGCAAAAAGAAAAATTTTACAGTTTGGTTGCTGTTGCGTTAAAGCAGGCCAATCAGCGCCGAGCCAGCTAATCAATCAGCCAAGAGGATCGCACGGAATCAGGAAATGGTCGTTACTCCTTGTCTCACGTGCTGTCGTCCTCATCATCGCTGTCGCGCAGCCGGCGCGGCTTGGAGCTGCGTGTGCGCGCGTCGCCGCCAAAGCTGTCGTTGTCGTCGTCGCTGTCGGCGTTGTCGGCACGCTTTGCGTTCTGCAGACGCCGGGCGGCCAGCTCCTCCTCCTCCTCCTCCGTGTCAAACTCGTCGCGGGGGCCAATCTCGAGCTCTTCGTCGTCGTCGACAATAAAGCCGTCATCTTCATCCTCGGCATACGCGCTGTGCGCGGGCCGGCGAGATGCCAGCGGCCTGGCTGAATGCTTCTGTTGCTCCCTCGAGCGCCGCGCGGCCTGGCCACGGTCGTTGGCCAAGCCTGCGGTGCGGTGCTGCGGTCTGCCATTCTCAGACGCGTAATCGCGATCATCGTCCTCAGAGTAGTCGTCTCCGCCATACACATCAACGTCAGCATACTCGCTATAGTCTCGCCCGGTCTGGTATTCCTTCGCCTCTCTACGCTCGCGCAGCCGCTGTTCCCTCTTGCGCTGGCGCTCCCGCTCCTCCTCCTCCTTCTCCGCGCGCTTGGCAACAAGCTCCGGGTCCTCGTCTACAACGATAAACCGCATGCGCGAGCCCTTTGCGCCTTTGGCAGTTGGTGCGGCCCCTGAGCTCTGTGCTCCCTTTGCGCGCGCTCTGCTCAGGAGTAGTGAAACAGCCGCGCGAGATTGGGCCGACTGCCGCGACGGCCGCACCTGCCACTGTTCAGTAAACCGCGCATGGGTCTGCATCAGCAGCTCGCGTGGATGCTGGGCGGCCGCATAATAGAACTGCTCCTTCTTGCCTGGCGCCGCCAGCTGCTCGCTGGTGATGCTGTATGACTCTGGCGCCTGTCCGCCAATGGCAACAGTAAACGATCCGTCCGACCACCGCACCAGCCGCGCATTGCTTTCACGCTTAAACGCACCGCCTGGCACCGCAACACGCCGCCACCGCACAGTGTTCGCCAGAATCCCCTCCACGGCCGACGCGAGCTCCGGAGTGACTGCCGACTTGTATCCATGCTTCTCTGCAATCGTATGCTCCTCCTTGATCAGATCCTCATACGAGTCGGCCGAAAACGGAGTGGGATCCAGCTGCAGGATATTCGGTGTGCGTGCCACAATGTGACGGCCATCGGATGAGTGTGGAACAGGCAGCACCGGCACCTTGGCGCTCATCACGCGCACCTGCACTCTTCTTGTCCCATCCTCATCGCCGCTGTGCGCGCTATCCGATCCGCCGCCGCGCATCTCTGCGTCATCGTCGTCGTCTTCATCGCTGCCAAAAAGATCAGCCGACGCGTCCTTCTCTGCATTCCGCTTTGCAGTGCGGTCATTCACGCCTTGGCTGTCGCGTCCAAACGGCGACTCCCCTCTGGGCTCGGGTGTGTATGGGCTGCGGCCTCCTTTCTCCGTCGACAGCTGATTCTGCCGACCGGTCTCCTCGCTGTCGCTAATGTCCGAACCAAACAGATCGCTCATCACCAGTTACTGAAATAAAGATAAAAATAAAAAGAAAGATTGCCAAACACGCCGCTAGTAGACAGAAAGGGAAACGGAGATTAGAGAATGGCCAAGAAAAGTGTAAAAAATAAAAACACGCACAACTGCTTGTTTAATGAAAAAAGAAATAAATGAGGAAAAACTCGAATGTTGTGATTCCGTTTTTCTCAGATTTATGCGCTCAGTTCCTTTTCCCCTCACATTCCAATCGGCCTG
Organism: Coemansia sp. Benny D160-2; assembly: GCA_027595805.1. Lineage (NCBI taxonomy): Eukaryota > Fungi > Kickxellomycota > Kickxellomycetes > Kickxellales > Kickxellaceae > Coemansia > Coemansia sp. Benny D160-2. The sequence continues at coordinate 13,773 of JANBOK010000264.1, read as the reverse complement.
TTTTATTAGTTGCATTAAAGTGTATTTGTAGAAACGCTCTCTTCTTTTTTGTTGACATTACCGTCCCCCTCTTCCAGGAAACACATAGAGGAAAGCATTCGCTGGTGGACAAAGTCGGGAGGGATTGTTTGCGCTTGGGAGTGTGTTTATCGCATTATTGCCAGCAACAGCATAGTGGCCTCTACGCGGAGAGCCAATGCTCGAGCAGGTCCGCCTAGTACTGATTGCGTTCGCTGTCGGCTACCTCACGCGCCACTTCAATCCGCTCAACTGGAGCCAGGTGAAGGAAGCCGCACTAACCAAGCTACACCAGCTCTCACCAACCCTTCTTGTTTTTCTTGGCCTTGCCACTACGCTGACAGCCCTCTGTCTGTTCTTGTGGCCGCTGGCAAGAATTGCCAACTGGGAGGCACAGGGCAGCACCGAATACAAGTACCGCACGTCTGCTCGAGAGAACCTCAAGCGCCGTGGCAGCTTTTAGCAGCGCAACCTGGACTCCTCGCTATACAACGAAAGGGAATTGAATATTTTGTGGTTTTAAAACCTGAGCATGTTCTCTTTCGATTCAGACCATTTGCAACAGCCGCAACAGCCGCAACAGCAGCATGTGTTTAAGATATTCTGGCCAAAGCATCTTTGCATGCCGGCTGCAGATAGCGGCTATCTAGTAGGATGGGTCTTTGGTCGCGAGGGCGTTGTTGTGGCAAGCAAGGCAGAGTTTGCAAATGCCAGCCAGGTTACAGAGTATCTCTGCGACTTTCACCAGCACCGCTCTGCCCACTCCGAGCGCAATGAGTCATTGCAAAGATCCAGCGATCCATCTGCTCGCCACATCGGGTCGCTTCAGGAATTGCACCACAGTGCTCAGGACGCGACAGTACAGCCAAAGGTCATTGGGTATCTCAGCCGCGAAGGCGAGGGGCTATGCGAGCCCGATGTTCGCGATTCGAGCGCTCTCTGGGTTGACGCATTTACTGCTCGTACACAGGTTGCATTCCGGTCCGTGCTGCTCTATGGCGCAGCCGTGCCTTGTCGCATTATAATCATTGTTTACGAGGAGAGCGTTGCCGAGCCCTGGCACTTTTATACCGCCTCGCCGATCAACCTTGATCTTTCAGCAGCCATGCCAAGCAATCGGTGGTGCGTCGAGAGACAGCGCGATTGCTCGCGCTTTCAGAACATACTCGATCACATCAACTTGGCAGGGCAGATATATGTGCACTTGCATGGTGCCGTGTCCAAAAAGAGCTCTCGTGGGCTTTTTGGCAGAACCTGGAGCGCCTTTACACACATCGACCGCCAGAGCGACGACGCTTTGCAGCCACGGGAAACCAAGCCCGAATCATCGTTGTTTAGACAAATGTCCGACACGTTTCTTGTGTTATCAGCACACCTCCTGCGCCTGGTTGACACGGTGGTGGCAGGGTACGAGGTCAAAAGGTTTTCTGCGGTCGGGCAGCAGCTGGACTTTGTTCTACGCCGGGCTACCTACCTGATCGAGCAGTGGAAGGCGTCGTACTACACTAAGCAGCCTTTGCGCGGTGGACCGCAGCATAATGCGCAATACGCAAGCTTCTGGAACAGCGTCTGGGTCATTGCGCTGGACATTATCATCGGATGCGTACTGGGCACCCTTCTTATCGTCTATTCGCATGCAGCAAGCGATCTGATTGTGTCCAGACAGAAGCGACACACAATCACGTCGCTGGAGGAGACGATCGGATGGCTTCGCGGGTGGCCGGCGGGGCTGAAGCTGAACAACGGACTGGATGGGTTTCTGGCTGAGCTGTTTCTATGGCTGATCCACTTTTGGACCGTCATTTTCCAGCCGATCACACGCTACCTCCGCGCCGTTGTTCTTTTGGCAGGGTGGTCCGGGTTTGTTGGCGGCTGCTCTATGCAGCTTTCAATCCTGTCGGATACCCTTACGCTGACCACGCTCCACACCTACTGGTTCTACATGGTTGCCACGCGCATCTTCTTCTGGATCCTGGTCACGCTTTCGTCGCTGTTTAATCTTTTCCGCGGACGCAAGCACAATGTGCTTCGCAACCGAATTGACAGCTGCGACTATGGTCTGGATCAGCTCCTTATTGGAACCATCCTGTTCACGCTGCTTACATACTTGTTCCCCACCGTCCTTGTTTACTACCTGACCTTTGCCGGACACCGAGTGGTCGTTGTCATGGCGCAGGGGGTTTTGGAGATCATCCTCGGCATCCTCAACCACTGTCCCGTCTTCTACGCCATTCTGCGTATCCGCGATCCGCAAATGTTTCCTGCCGGCGTGTCCTACAGCGTGAAAAGCAGCTACGCACCCCGCTTTATTGAAGCCGCCTGGCATATGCCCGGCTCGCCAGTGCGTCTGTCCCGCGACCCAATCCCGCTGTCTGCCCGCAACAGACTGGATGTCACGGTTGTGCAGATGGACTCTGCACCGATGCCCTTTTCGTCCTTGTTCTTCCAGTACCTGCAGATCTGGAACCAGTTTATTGCAAGCTACCTGTCTTTTGGTCTCTTGCGTTCGTTGCTGGGCGGCAAGGTTATCCGGCCGTTCCCGCGTCTGCAGCACATGATGATTCCCGGTCTGTTGTCGGAGCAGAGCCTGGACGACAGCGGAAGTCGTAGAGGTAGTGCTGGTGGTTCTGGTTCTGCAACAGGTACGACAATCGGTCATAAAACCGGCCCACATTCATTTCCTGCCAACGCAAAATCCGAGTAGTAAACCACCACCATCTCCTCCCTGCTTGTGCGTATGTAAATGTTGCATCTCTCTAGCTCTCCTCATCTTCCTTCTCTTCATATTGCAAGTAACGTATTCGTCGCGTATGGAGACTAAATACACACCTAACGGATTTCTTATTTACGCTTTGCTGGTGGCAATGTGAATGTCCCACAAACCTCTCTTTCCAGATCGCTGGGCAACTAAAAGCAAAAATCCCATTTAGCTGGGCATAAAAAACCATCCCTATTTAAAAATGGACATGCAAATACAAGCTGTCTCTCCTTTCATACTGTTCCTACAACTACACGTTCCATTTATCAACACGCATGTCAGTCGTTCTTACTAGCTGGCTGGAATAGAAGAAGAGGGAAAAAAGAAAAGACAAAAGCAATGGCTCCTGCCAGCGACGACGACGGATTTACTCTAGTAAAAGCTAAAACACGACGAGGCAGAACAGGCCATGTATCATCTAAGCAGATATCACAGTCAAAGGTCTCGGAGCCCCAGAATGTCCCCGAGATAAGCACCATTAATGATGTTGCATGTCTGAGTAAAAGGAAGAAAAACAACAGACAGCAGCGGCTGAGACAACGGACCCAGCCAGACGATCCAGATCAGATAATGAAACAGCAGATCGAGGCAATTGAGGCAAAGAAACAAACACTTCGGGACAGCGACTATTTCAGCGCGCTTGAGAAGGATATCGTTGGACAGATCAGAGAGTTTTCGCCACTCGAGATTGTCTGCTACGGCGTTGGATCCCTTGCACTGCAGGTCTCGCAGTGGCAGCTGGCGCTGATTCTGCTGCTCAACGAGCACCACTTGAACGTGCCTGACATTATGGCATACGATCCCGCCACGACCGAGGCCGATGCTCTGACATACGAACGGCTGGGCGTGTCAATAATCCCGGTCAACGAAGAAGCAAAGAGAAAAGCATCGAAGAGAACGCTGTTCTACATGCCCCACTGCGAAGTCTTTCTCTACGAAAATCTACTGTCTGCGAACTGGACTGCCGAATGCCTCTTGCGGATTATGATTATTGGCAACAGTCTGCAGCGGTACCTGGACTCGAATGATGCTGACCTCTTTGCACAGCAGTCACCGCATATAAATCGGGTACTTGCGCATGTTGTTTCCACGGGGTTCCCAAGCGAGAAGATGCTGAAACTTCGTCAGAACCCGTATGCGTTTACAGACACATGTCTCCAGCGTATCGAGTTCGGCAGTTCTGCAACCATCGATCTGGAAGCCATTCCAAAATCAGACGGCCCTTCCTAGCAATTTGGCAGCGATACGATGGAACCACATTACGTTGATCTTTGCCATTCTAGGCAGGAATCGCAAGGTCCTGCTTATATTTACTACAAGAAAAAAAGTTGAAATGCGTGGCTATTACACGTATGCCTGCTGCACCTTGTATTTGAATGCTTTCTGGTCGTGCTGCGTGTGCGTACGCGACGTCCTCTTCTGGTCGGCCTTCCCCTGTGCCAGAATGTCGTTCCACATGGGCGTTACAAGACTCGCGAACGAGGCGACCTGATTGAGCCAGAAATGGTTCTTTGTCATGTCCGCCACGGCCTTGCTGTTGGAAGCATCTGTAAGATAGACGTAGAGACCCAAGGAGATGCCCAGCCCTATGAACAGGACGAGGAGCGCGAGCCGGAGGATCCGGTAAAGCGTGCTGCTGACTATCTTGAATGCCGATATCGCAATGCGTGCGCCGACGTATAGGAGGAGAGCCTCCAGGACGATTGTAAAGACCATTGGGCCAACGACGTCAAGGGCCGTCTGGAACGGCGGCCACTGCCTGCCCATTTTCAGCGTAAAGTCGGCGCAGAGCGGGAACGCCCGCTGGTGGACATAGCTGAGGAACGACCGTATGTACTGGGTGGCCTGCGTCCCGTGCTCCAGGTATGACATCCTTGTAAACGGGCGTGCTGGACGTTGGTGCCGTTTCCCTCTTGTGGTCGCCGCTTGTATGGCCCAGAGCCTAAAATAAGGAATTGAATTGCGAGCAAAAGGAATAGAGAATAGAAATAAATAAACAAATAAACAAACACGCAAGAGAAGAAGGCGAAGAAACGCAACTTTTATTCGTGCTGTCTCATCAAAAGAAAATTAGTGAACCACACGCACTAAAGCGAAAAAATGAGATGTGTTGCCATCTTTTTTGCTTCCTTTCAAGGTCTAAGAGATCTGATAAAAATACAGGGCGTCTCTTTATTCTGTTGCGTACAGCAAGCCCTAGCGGCAACATGCTACAAGCTAATGAAACAGCGAGCGTAAAAAAAAGCCCGGAGAGCACCGCCGGCGCACTCTAGTACGACGCAGCCTGGGCTCTCAGGTCATCCAAGCGCTTTTCCATGTCCCTGATGGCCGCAAGCTCTTGCTCAATCCGCTGCTTTTCGTCGGTCAGCGCAATGCGGCGCTCGGGGTCCAGCTTCGAAAAGACGTAGCCGCCCTGGCCGTCGTATTGCAGAATAAAGTTGTGGTACTGCCACAGCGACTGGCGGTGCGACACCGTCAGCAGAGTGATGCCGAGATCCGTGGCGTGCGTGTACATGATCCGCTCGATGTCCATGCTGACGGCGCTGGTGCACTCGTCCATGATTGCATAGCGGGGCCGGTGGTAGAACAGCCGCGCCATTGCTATGCGCTGCTTGTCGCCGCCCGAAAGAGCGTCGCGCCACGACTTGGCCGAGACCCATCCGCCCTCGCGGTCCACGATGTGGCCAAGCTGGACGACCTCCAGGATCTGCTGCAGATCCTGGTCGCTCACGCCCTTCTTCTGCATGTCCGCAGCGCAGTCCGGGTAGATGACCTGGTCTCGCAGCGTACCTATGGGCAGGTACGGTCTCTGCGGAATGTAAAAGATCTGGCTCATGCTTGGCTTGCGTAGGGTGCCGCCATAGATTGGCCAAAGCCCGCCTAGGATCCGGAACATTGACGATTTGCCACACCCGTTGGGTCCAACAATGAGCAGATGTCTGCCGGGATTTACCAGAAAGCTAAGCTTGCGCACAAGCACGTCGCCGTTCGGAGACACGATGGGCACATCGATGAACTCGACTTCGTCCTTGCTCTCGACGAGGCTGCCCCGCTGGTTAACAAGATCCTCCGCATCGTCGCTGTCTTCGCCAGTATTGGACGCCTTCTCGGCTGCCTTGCCCACTTTGGCCTTGACGAACCTCCCCTCGCTGACATCGTCTAGCACAGTCAGAAGATCCGTCACGCGTTCGGCATATCCCGCCATCTCAACAACCTCCTTGTACGAATACATCATCCTGCCAAGAGCGTCGGAGCCGCTCAGAAGCAGTCTTCTGTTTGTAATAAAGTCCCGTGTGCGGTCGCCCAGATTAGCCCCGTTTGCCGTAAGCGCCAGCTCGGCGGCTCTTTTAGCGCCAGGCAGGCGTTCGGCAAACACAGGGACCGCACAGGCAACCAGACCAGCGGCGCCCCAAAAGTACTTTACCACAAAGTCCTCCAGCATTCCGTAGAATACATTCAGACGGAACACGCGGTTGACATGGCGGACCAGGCGCAGATACCGGCGTGTGATAGTGCGCTTTTCGGCGTCGTGTCCACGGTAAAGAGCAATCTCCTCGGCGTGCTCAATAAGGCGCGAGTGCGTGAAATAGAACTCGCCCTCGAGCCGCTGCTCCTGAGCAACAAGCTGGCCGAACGGCGGCGCAAGAAGACGGAGCATCCCCATGGACATCTGTATGATGACCATGATCCCAAACAGCGACTCGACGCCGAGGCTTTTGGCCAGCTGGATGTTATACACAACCGCATCTAGCGTGGGCTTGGCCAGGTTCGAGTACAGCTCAGACAGCGAGTTGGAGAACTTCATGATGTCCACGGCTATCAGCTGGTCGGCGTTCTTGATTCTGTCGTCCAGATTGCCAACCGAGTAGTATGTGTTGTTCTTCAGGTACTTTGCATGCACGTGCTCTGTCAGGTTCTGCCGGAACCGAATGGCAAGCATGGATTGCAGATACGTCAGTAGACTGTTTGTCAGGGTTGCTGGGACAGCCATTGCCATCCAGCGAGCGATTCCAAGGAGAAACTCGCGCCCCTGCAGCCGAACAAGGGAGCTGACGATCCTCCCATCGAGTGCGGCAACAGCTACCGATAGGAAGGTGCGGATCACAAGGAGTATGGTGTGTGTGGCAAGCATGGCAGATTCCTTGGTGAGAAGGCCGGGGATGACGATCCGCACCAGTCTCTTCATGTTGTCAAAGAACTGCTTGTCCAGCTGAGCGCCTCGCCGCTGCTTGCCATTATCGCTGCCGTTGTTCGTTTTGCTGCTGCCGTTGCCGACAGGAGCAGGGCTACGCTCCGCAGTCATCAGCCGCACTAGCTTGCGCAAGCGCTCAATAAGCACAACACAGACTATAACGAGAATTGATCGTTGGATCTTTGTCTGGTGCTTTGTGTACAGAATGACAGCCCTTGTCAGGATGGCCAGCTGTCTTTGCTTGAAATTGTGCACGTACTTGTAGAGGGCATTATTTATTCTATTTGACACAGTGCTGACGAGAAGATCGTGGTTGAAAGCAGCCATCGTGTGAGGGTGGAAGGATGGAGAGGGAGAAAAAGAATAGCTGGAGATAATGAGAAAAAAAGTCTAAAAGAAGAGGAAAATAAGAAATACTATAACAATACTATAACATCCGGCGGAGAAGAAAAAAAAAGGAAAGAGAAAGATACAATGCAATCGCAATTGACGCTTTGACGCGGAGAGAGGGATGCCAGAAACTAGCATAATGTCTGCGATAAAAAAAATAGATGACTTTATGCGCGTGGACAATTTCTCGGCTTTGAAAAGAAAGGCACATTTGGATAGTAGAGACTGTGAGGGGCGGCAGAAAATGCTAGCTTGACTCTTTCCAATACAGCCTGAAGAGCTGAATGTGTTTGAAGAGGCAACAGAGCTTCTGGCACACGCTTTGTGTGGCGGGAAGGCATGTGAAAGCGGCGAGCTGACAATCCTCAGGGCATGGGATAACCGAAAAGGCAGCAAAAAGAAAAAAACAAGGGCAGCAGAAGACGGCGGTCACATGCACTTCAAGCATCTGGGAAAACAAAAAAGGTAAATGGCGCTCTACAAGCTCTTGGGATTGTTTTGTTTTACGGGAGAATGTCTAACAGAATGGAGTCTATGACCTGCAGGCCGCGCTCTGTGGGCGCCAAGTGGTCCAGACGGCCACTAGAGCGGAGGTACCCGTCGCGCAGGTAGCGCTGGACCTGGTCGACACGCAGGTACTCGGCCAGCGACAGGGCGCCAGAGCTGACGCAGCCGGTGCGCATAAAGCAGGCGTTTGACAGACCATCCAGCATGCGCAGACCGAACACGACGGCCTCCTGCCTGGCCTCAGCATCATCCACAGTCTCGGATTTAGCGGTGCCATGGCCGTGCTCCAAGCAGCTCCGCGCCCATCGCTGGATGTCGGGGATGCGCACGGTGCGGAGACAAGTCCCGCTTGCTGGGTCGATGAAGCGCGAGTGGGCGCTTGGGCCGATGCCAATCCACTGGCGTCCCTGCCAGTACCCAAGGTTGTGGATGCTCTGCGCTTCGGGACTGGCGGCGTAGTTGGAGACCTCGTAGTGGGCGAGACCGCGCGAGCGACAGAGCGCGACGGCTGTCTCGTACATCAGCGCCAGCGTGTCGTCGGGATTGCGCTTCACGCGCTGGGCGCGGATGTCGCGGAAAAGCGGGGTCCCAGGCTCGACTGTGAGCTGGTAGAGCGATAGGTGGCCGTTGGCGTGGGCAAGCACGGTCTCCAGCTCTCTCTGCCACTGATCGACGGTCTGGCTCTCGAAGCCAAACATCATATCGAGGCTGACGTGTCCAGGGAACAGCGATGCTGCGCGGTTGGCAGCAGCCAGCGCCTCGGCACCGCTGTGAAGCCGTCCCATCCTTTGCAGCACGCCGTCGTCGAGCGTCTGGATGCCTATCGAGTACCGCGTAATGCCGGCAGCCTTAAACGCAGCCATCTTGTCGGTCTCCGCCGACGTCGGATTGGACTCCAGCGTGATCTCGGCGTTGGCGGCAAGCGGCACCAGCCGACTGGCCTGCTCGATGATCTGCGCAACGTGTGCCGGCTGTGCGAGCGAGGGCGTGCCGCCGCCAAAGTAGATGCTGCGCAGCTCCTTGTCCCTGGAGTGCGGGGCCAGCGATGTGCGCAGCTCCGCCAGCAGTGCCCTGGTTATAAGGGCGTGGTCGACACCGCCGGCCGGCACCCGCGCCTTGGAGAAGGCGCAGAACCTGCAGAGAAACGAGCAGTAGGGCCAGTGCACGTACAGCGACAGCGGTGTCCTTGCTGGCGCCATTGTGCGGATAGGCAGAGCAGCCAGAATGCGAGTGAGCGCTTTATAGAGGAGTGGATCAATTAGCAAAGCAACAGATCTCTTAGAAAAAATATGTAAACTCGTCGCCGCTGCCAATCGTCACATAGCAGAATAGCCGAAGCGCATGTGAATGATGATAGATTATGGCAGGCCATTATTACAAGGCCCAAGCGGCGACTATCTGCAATACCGTCTATCCGTCTATCGTCTATCGGCGTGTAGCTACTTCTTGGGCGGGTAGTCGTAGACGCCCTTGCCAGACTTGACGCCGAGCCAGCCGGCGTCGACGTGCTTCTGCAGCAGCACGGCGGGGCGGTACTTGGAGTCGCCCAGCTCGGCGTGCAGCACCTGCATAATGGCAAGACAGGTGTCGAGGCCAATGAAGTCGGCCAGCGTCAGCGGGCCCATCGGGTTGTTAGCGCCAAGCACCATGGTTGTGTCAATGTCTTCTCTGGAAGCGATCCCCTCCTGCAGCGCAACGAACGCCTCGTTGATGTACGGCATCAGAAGGCGATTGGCAATGAACCCGGGCACGTCCTGCGCCATCGTCGTGGTCTTGCCCAGGCGCTGTGCCAGCGCCAGCGTGGTCTGCAGCGTGGCCGCCGACGACTGCAGCCCCGGAATCACCTCCACCAGCCGCATCACAGGCACCGGATTCATGAAGTGCATCCCGATCACGCGGTCCGGCCTCCGTGTGGCCGCCGCAAGCTTCGTGATGCTGATTGACGATGTGTTGGTCGCAAGGACCGCGGTCTCCGGCAGTCGCTCGGAGAGCTGCGCAAGAACCCTGCGCTTGAGGTCGGCGTTCTCGGACACCGCCTCCACCACAAAGTCCGCGGTGTCTGCCATTTCTGCAACGCTGCCCGCCGTGCTGATGCGCGCCTTGATGTCGCTGCGCTCTTCCTCCGTGCACCGGCCTCTGCCCACGTCCTTGACCAGTAGCTTGTCCAGAAACGCCAATCCCTTTGTGAGCTGGTCCGCGCTGCTGTCGATAAACTGCACGTTGAGCTTGGCCACGCGCGCCGCCACCAGCCCAATGCCGATTCCCATCTGTCCCGCGCCCACGACGCTCAGCCACTTGATGCTTGCTGCTGCTGCACTTGACATATTGTGTGTACTGAGAAAGAATATGGTGTAGGGTAGAATGAGAAGATAGAAAAGAAGAAGAAAGAAGAGCGTGTATTGGAAGATAGTGCTGTGTTCTGTGGAAGAGCAAAGAAAGACGAACAATGAGCGTTTGCAGAAGCGCTGAACGCCTTTGAACGCATTTAATCAAACGACCGTGGGAATCGAGAGGAGAAAAAAAAAGCCAGAATGTGATCAAAGCGGCCCGTTCCGTTCACGAGCGAAGAAGATAAGGCAGCAGCGGAACGTAGATCGCCTGCGCATACAGCGTCATCGCCGGATCGTCTCCGTCGGAGCACAGTCCTGCCGCCGCCGCCGTCTCGCTCAGACTCGCAACCTCCTCGAATATCTCAGCCACGCCGCGCGCCAGCCCAAACACGAACCCCACGCACGCATGCCGGGCCGCGCTCTTGATTTCGTCACCGACTGTCCGTTCCGCCGCCTCGTCAAGGATCGAGGCACACAGACTGCCCAGCGCATCCGCCACGCGCACAAGCTCGCTTTCCAGCACAATCGATGCCATCGTCAGCAGCGTGAGGACATCCGCTCCTGCTCCGCTGTCGTCCTTGCTGGTCCTGACGGTGTCGCCTGCAAGCACCAGTATGCGCAGCGTGTGGAGTGAGTCGCGGAACGAGTGCAGAAGCCGCGCAAGAAGCGGGTACTGCAGCAGCCCAACCGGCGAGACGCGGTATTGTCCGAGGAACCTCGACGGAGTCCGTGCAAGATCGCCGTCAAATCCGCCAGGTGGCAGTGCAAGCGACGGACGGGTTGGTACCGCTAGCTGCTCCAATGCCTGGTCCTCCGCCGCTGTGCTCGCCAATGCCTTGTTCTTTGTCTTACTCGATGGCACGCCCAGCGCTCTTTCTTTCATCTCCGCCAGCTTGACACAGAACTCCGAAACCGCCTTTTCAACCCCGCTTACGATGCAGGCAAATGCGCGCTCGCCAAGACGCTGCTCCAGAAACGCCGTGACAAAGTCGATTTTCGTTTGGGACAGCTTGCGCGCGTGCGAGACAACGAGAAGCTGCAGTCCCGATATCCCAGAGGCGTCGGAAAGCAGATCAAACAGCGGGAGCGTGCTCGACAGAAAGCATCGCGAGCTGAATATCGCCAGGTCGGTAAGTGGATCGGTTGCCAAACCATCGGCGTGTCCGCGGGCTGCGGTCTCGTCAGACGACGACTGGCTCCGGACAAAAAGCGTCCGGTACTGCATATCGGCCTCGCCCAGCCACGACAGATACGCGTTGATCAGCTTCTCCAGGTACGCCGACACCTCTGGTGACGATGCATTCTTTTCGGCCGCACGCGTCAAGCGATATGTGTCTGGTGAAAACGACATTAGATATGTCGCTGCGCCAGAAGAAGGATCCCCTGGCATGTCTGGATTGCTAGTGTTCATGTCCTCCATGGTCGCAAACACAACGGCTGGCGCAAACCCGCTCAGGGTCTCGGCTGTCTGCTGCCACGCCTGCCACCTCGATCGCAGGTAAAGCAGCCGCAGCTCAGACTCGGAGAACATGCCAATGCTGCGCAGAATAGCCACGATCTTCGCCACAAGCGACAGGCGCTTTATGGCTCTCTCGTGTCCGCCGTCGGCGTTCTCAGCGCCGCCATCGGCGTCGACTCCTTCCAGGCCAGCACCGCCGGATTGCCCTTTACTGCTCTGCAGGGGTCCCGACACAGCCAGCCGCGTGTACCCGAGCTCCCGACACAGGTCAACCACCATGTGCTCAAACTCCGCATGCACCTGGCGCTGGATAGACCCCACAAACGCAACCAACTGCTCTCTGGATGCTGCCGCAACGGCCGAAATCCCATCGGATGCGCCCAGCGATCCAGGCAGGGAGCCCACGCCATCGCGGATGTCGCGAACCAACCGATCGCCAGTCACACGCACATGCTCTGCAATCTCAACCGCCTCCTCGTAGTACCCGCCAGCCACGCACATCCGCATCACACGGGGCAGCTCAACAATGCGCGTAACGATGTCCTGCTTGTCAAGAACACGCTGCACCACCTTGGTGCGCCTGTCAAACTGCGTTATCTCGGCTGTAAACGACTCGCATACCGTCTCGAGCCGCGACAGCGCTTCCTGTGCCTCGTTCAGACTTGCGTTTATGTTCTCCGTCGCCAACGACGCTGCCTTGCCCGTTTCGTACACAACATTGAATATGTGCAGATCACAGCCATCGCTTTCGCCATTGCTATTGCCATTACCGTCAGGGCTGCCTGCCCGGTACAGCCCACGCGTCTTGCTACCGTCATCGCTGGTCTTCCCGTCATCGCTCTCCTGATCTAGCTCCAGTTCGTCCATCTCTCGTGCTAGCTGGTGCGTTGAAGATCGTCGTTGCGCCTCTCTCTCCTCGCTCCGACTAGCGCTCGTATTATTCCTCTGAGATCTTTTCGTCTCGTTAATAAGCAGCAGCGTCAGGTCATTTGAAATGCGCTGCAAATCGTTCTGAAGAAGCGTGGGCTCTATCTTCAGCAAAGGCAGCGGAAGTCCAGTGATGTATTTGAGGTACCGGGCGAGGCTTTCTTCTGCCTCGGGTCCTGCATGCTCGCTCTCCTCGCTCATCAGCTCCGGAAACAACCGTCGGCACAGCTGCATGTACTCGGGAAGATCGGCATCGTCGACGGATTGGCTTCCTCGGTAGATGGACGAGCCGTAGAGACTCTCATTCTCTGCTTTCATTTCAGCATCAACAACTAGCAGGTGGTGTCTGTGTCAGAAATAGAAATAAAATAATAAAAAACAATAGCTATCGCCGTTTCAGTCGTGGGATTAGGGAAGAAAAGGCAAAAAAAACGAGGACCAATAGACTGATTGATTCTTCGCTTTTCTTGCAAGATAACACGTACTTTAGCTTTCTTATTCTCTATTTCCTTGCGTCAGTTATTAGTGCTTTCTTTTCTACCACAATTTGTTGTGATTTGTTGTGCTATTAGAGATCCGGGATTCTACGCGGAGATTGTACTAGTTTGGCTGGCGAAATCCACAAAAATACAGAAGAATGGCGAGACCGTTGGAGGTGGTCATAGCACAGGCCAAAAAGAGCAATCTCTCCGAAGCGGAGTTAAATGCCCTTGTATCTGCGCAAGCGAAAGTGAGTGCATATAGACTTGGAGGATATGCCTTTGGCATGGGGATGGGTTTCATCCTGATAAAGAAACCCAGGCCCCTGTGGGTTAGAGGTGCATCAGCCGTGCTGATGAGCATGTTCTTGGGCAACGTCAGTGGTGCGATCGGATCGGTGAGGGCTTTTCGCGATCTTAACAACGAGGCAAAGTACCCGCATATAAAGGCTGCAATTGACGATATTGCCGAGGAGATATACCGCGCGCGGGGTATCGATCCTAGGGGCTCCAGACCTAGAGGCGACCCTAGGGGCTCCAGACCTGAAGGCGACCCTAGGGGTTCCAGTCCGAACGGCGACCCTAGGGTCATATTTCGCCGCCCGGACTTTAAAAGTCTGCCTCCGTCGGTAACGCCCGAGGAAAAGAAGAGTATGCAGATAAATACGGCTTCTGGTTACGAGGACAATGCCAACTCGTCAGGTGATACATGG
>JANBOK010000263.1:0-18806 GCA_027595805.1 Coemansia sp. Benny D160-2 | reverse complement strand
GCTGCTGTCAACAGCAACAGCAATGCTGCTGTGGTGGTGGCGGTGGTGGTGAAGGTGGAGAAGGAGGCGGTGGTGAGGGCGGAGAGGGAGGACACGACGAAGGCCACGGTGAGGGCGGCCCAGAAGGAGGCGAGCACGGGGGCGGTCCTGGCGAGAATGGTGGACCTCCTGGTCCAGAGGGCGATGGCCGGTTTGGTCCGCCACCTCCTCCACCACCTTGCCCGCCTGGCCCACCTTGCCCGCCTGGCCCACCTGGCCCGCCTGGTCCACCTGGCCCACCGGAGGCGCCAGAAGCACCAACAGCTCCATCTCCGCCATCTCCGCCATCTGCTCCGTCGTGCTTGTCATCTCCTGTGGAGCCAACGCCTCCACCAATGCCATCTCCTCCTACACCTCCTGAGTGTCCGACAATATCCGGTTTGGACGAGATGATCAAGGCGGCGAAACCAACTTACACGATCGCCAGACCTCTGCCTAAATGGCCGGTCAATGCACAGCAGCCGGTTATCATTAGAAAGGGATGCAGACCACAAAACCAGATTACGATTTACAACATGAACGGGTTTGCGCGAGGCGCAGCGCCAAGGCCAAGCTATCCAGTCAATGTAGCCAAACCCGCAGCAGGGTGCACTCACGGACGCTACGTGTCTGCCGCGGCCATTGCCAGGCCAAATGTCGCGTACACAGGGTTGCAGACGCAGAATAAGGTGGTATACTCTACAAACCAGCCCAATGCTGTAGCCATGCAAATGCCAAACCAAGTAGTACGACAAGGGGGCAGTGGCACATTGATAGGCACGCAAAGCCAACAGCGCTTGCAATCTATACCTATTCCCCAGCCTTTGCCTCTCCAAGTGGGAATTGCACCACCAAAAGTGCAGCAAATAGTGAGAACATAGGTTTTTCTCTGAATATTCTCTGTTGTTAGCAAGATCATTTTCATTTTGATAGTCGCTCTAGTAATGTAATTTGTATATTTTCGTCTTCTTTTTTAATACTTTTTAAGCAAAATTAATAGTTTAGCGTTCCATTTTTAGATTAGTGGCGGATACGGACTATCATGTCGATACTTCATCAAACTCGGTAGCATTCACACGGAAGAGCGTTATATTCGTCTTTACCTTGTGTACAATATAACTGTGAGAACAAGCTGCATGTCTGTTTGCTCAGTGCTTGACTATGAAAGAGACTCTTGCGTGTTCAACGCAATATGGAGTCGAATATTAAATTACAAAAGTGGTACAGTATGTGGGAGACAGGTGTGGGACAGGGGATGCAATCTACGAATCCACAAGTGGAGAAGAGTGGGAAAATTTGTATCTGTGGAGAGATCGCAACAAATTGCAAAAAGAACCACCAACCAACTTTCCTACAAGCACGCTGCTCCATTTTTATGCTGCTTGAATGAAGCAAATTTTCCCTCCATGTATTAATTACAAATAATAATGATATTCAATAGCGTGAGCTACAGATATTACTAGCATTTTATTAATTACACACGTCTGGTTCCAATGTTTGCCATTGGCATATTAGTAGCTGGTGCTCTTGGTTTGGTATCCGTGGCAAGGTTGTTGGCAGGACAAGTGTCGAACAACACATGTAATAACTACTCCAAGTATCTCCACAGCGGCACTGCTTGCCAGAATAATAAATACCCATCAATATTCTTGTTCGCATCGCAACGAGATATAAATAATTTTTCCGCGGGCAAAACTGGCTATTTGTTATACAACTTTTTTTGGCGCTACAGTCAGTCTTTCTTTTATCTCTTTATCGTCAAGATACCGCAAATAGCAAGCCGAAACAAAAACTGGTCACACTCGCTAGCCCACATACTACCTGAACACCACTAACATAGGCATAGCGATGAGCCGCAAACTTTTCAACGTGCTGTTTGCGCTTCTTGCAGTGGGCAGTACCGTCGCGTCCACATGTTATGCGGACAACACGCTTGCACCGGCAGACAGCCCGAGTGTTGTCGAGCGTCGTGGATGCGGATGCGAAGATAGCCATCCGACATGTGCGCCAGCGCACGCCGAGACCGTGGCCCTGCCGCCGCCTCTGACGGTTGCATACAAGGATCCATGCCACCCGTGCTGCGCCAACTGCATCACGTACTCGAATCTCCACATTGACAACGACGGAGACGAATGCTGCAAGCCAGCCGCCGTGATCAAGACCCACCACTTTGTCAAGGAGATCAACTACAAGTGCTGCACTGGGCCCTGTGGCGATGTTTGCTGCGAGCCGTGCTGCACCAAGATCGTGTGCAATCAGGACGGAAACAAGGGGTCGCTGGCTGTCTGGCCCGACGGTGCGCGCTACTGCCACGGCTGCTGCGAGGCATGCTGCCACCACCACGACAACTGCTGCCACCACGACGATTGTTGCCACCATGACGATTGTTGCCATCGTGAGCCGTGCTGCCACCGCGACGACTGCTGCCACCACGAGCCATGCTGCCACCGCGACGAGTACCACCATGAGGAATGCTGCCACCGCGAGCCGTGCTGCGGACACCACGAGCTGTACTGCTGCGACCACGAGGGAGGCTACAACGGACACCACCACCACTGCTGCGACGACGACTACGGCAGAGAAGACGGATACGACGGACGCAACCACCACCACTGCTGCTGCGAGCACAACACATGCTGCGAAAAATGCATAATCACCCACGCTGTTGCCGACAACTGCGGCACGCACTACTGTGTCACCAGCTGTGTGAAGGATCCATGTGGCAACCGCTGCGTACAGACCCACCACTGCTATGCGCCAAACCCGTCGCCCTGCCCGTGCAAGGAGAACCTGTCCACGGAGTGCTGCATCACCCATTTCATTGTCGAGCCACCGTGCGGATGCGGATGCGGATGCGGGTGCTGCTGCCCAGAGCCCCTTTGCACGCCCTCCTTCCAGGGAAGCCATGCCCCAGAGCTGCCGCCCGCGCCGTCTGCCGCTCCACAGTGCCCTGCCGTTCCTGAGAAGGCTCCGCAGTGCCCCGCGTGCCCCGACACCCATGCCTACCAGCAGCCGCAGTCATCCGCGCCCGGATCATACTAAGATGATCGTGGCCAAGTGTTAACCGCACAGCGGCGACCGGAGTAATGTGGTGAAAAACATTAAGCCGGGGCCGCTGCCATTCCATATAATAATTTACCTCCTTAATTCCACTAGTTTGATTTTCTTTGTTTCCAGTTCTCTGTTACTCTCCTTGATAAAGGGAGGGGGTGTTTTATCTTTAATCTTTTATTCTCCCAAACATTGACGCAAGAAAAAAAGGAAATTAGACGAATTGAAGCAATTGAAAAAGATAGCAGTTACAAAAGGCTTGAAAAGCACCAGGATAAATAGAAGGAAAAAAGAGAAGCTTTCAGACACACGCCGTTTTGCTGGTCGTGCATTTTGTCATCGCGAACCAGGCCTCGCAAGTGGGTTTATCCAGCCAGAAAACCGGCCGGAAACCTGCAAGGTGTGAGATCCTGGCTCTGTAGTCAGACACTAGTGTTTTTCCTCATCAAGCCTCTCAGCTGCTGTCGGGACATGCTTTTTTAATCGCGTTTGCTGGCCGCAGCTGGAGATCGAAACAGCGGCACGAATTCTAGATGTGATTTAGTTGGAATGTCATCCGATCTGCGGCTGCGACTCCCCAAGAGAGGCGTAGTCGAATGGCTATGAGCCAAAAAACGCGCTCAACTTTGGGAGCTCATAAAACAGCAATCAATCGTATGCTTTTTTTTATTCCACTAGCTGCTCACGTGATAATTAGCAAGCGGTCGCTGCGGCGATTGGCTGATTGGGCAGTGTGGCAGAGAAAAAATAAACACGCATTCATCATCTTTGGCTGAGTTGATGTTTTTATTTACAATCCCCCACTTGCGGAAGGAGAAGGAAAAAAAACAATGCACGAAAATTCCATTGTGTTCCTCAATTTTCCCCTCTGCCGCAGAATCGCCAGGTTGCCTTTTTTTCTCTTTTCCTGCTTTTCCCCTTCTCTTCTTTTCCTCTTTTCCTGTTTCAACAAACATACCAACATCTGTTCCAGTCCCAGTTCCAGTTCCAGTTCCCAGTCCCAGGTCTTTTTTCTTTGCGAATCCGCCAGCGCGACCCACCCCCCATTTTCGGATCCACAGCCCTTTCTTGCAGTTGCTCTCCTTTGTCTTTCTCTCATTTGTTCCTCCCACCATCTGACCCATCTGACGACTTGTTGAATTTGACAAGCACCCTTTCTTTTTTCTGTTGTTCCAATCTTTAAAAAGTAACAACCCCCTTCTTTTTAAAAAAAATATGTCAGCACCAGCACCAGCACCAGCACCCGCAGCAGTGCCGGAGGAGTTCCCACACAAGGCGTTTATTGGGAATCTATCGTTCAAGACCACAAAGGATGAGCTCAATGACTTTTTCGCCCAGGTTGTGGATGTCAAGGAGGCCAATGTGATGGCAATAGGCACCCGTTCCCTCGGCTACGGGTTTGTCACGTTCGGAGACGAAGCGTCGCTGCAGAAGGCGATTGCCGAGAGGAACGGAAAGGAGCTTGGAGGACGTGTTATTAACGTCGAGGTGGCTCGCCCGATAACCGAGGAGACCCTGGCAGCTAGGAAGGAGAAGACTGCGGCGCGTCGTCGTCAGGCGCGGAACCGCAAGCCGAGAGGCGACAAGGCTAATGGCGCAGCGCGTGTGGATGCAGCTGAGGAGGCTGAGGACGAAAGGCCCCAGCAGCAACAGCAGCAGCAGGGCAGGGGCGGCGATGCCGGGGCTGAAGAGTCGGCGTCGCCACGCCAAGGCAAGCGTCGTCCGCGCAGATTCCCCAAGAAGGACGGCAAGAGCGAGGGAGGCGAGCAGGCCGCTGCCGCAGCCACGGCGGAGCCTTCAGCTGCGGCCAAGAAGGACCTGCGCAAGCCGTCGGAGACAGTTGCGTTTGTCGGCAACCTCCCGTTCTCGACGACGGATGAGGAGCTGAGCAAGCTGTTTGCGGACTTTACGATTTCGTCGGCGCACGTGGTGTTCAACCAGAGGTCGAAGCGGCCAAAGGGCTTTGGCTTCGTGACGTTTGCGTCGCCTGCCGACCACTCCAAGGCGATTGCCGAGTTCACTGCCAACCCGCTTGTGGCCAGCGGCCGCGAGCTCTTCATCAAGGCTGCGCTCAGCGAGACGCCTGTTGCCTCGGAGCCCGAGTCCTCCTCCGCCTAGACAAGCAGACTAGCTGAACTAGTCTGGAGGGGAGGAAGGCTGGCTGGCTGGCTGGCGTAGTCCTGGTCTCGCGCGATGGCTTGCTCCCCCTCCCCCCTTGTGTGCCCTTGTTGCTGGATTCTCTTTTCTTCATTCGTTTATGCCGCGAGGCAGTAGTGGTTAGTTCTTGGAACGTAGGTTGGCTCTGTCACTGGCTCAAAAGAAATCAAACAAGATAAAAAAACAACTTTGAAAGTGCTCACTATGCGAATAGCGTTTTACTTTTTTCGTTTCTGAGGCGTGAACAGGCCGTGCTGCGCATGTCACTGGCCGATGCCAGACGCATGCGGCGGCGGACGGACACCGCGTCTCTTCAGCATTCCGTACAAGCGGTGCTCGATCGTTCGAGCGACGGAGGCCACGGCGTTGTCGCCGGCGGCGGAGACGATGTCGGTTGTCCAGATGGCCAGCATGGCGTTGGTGTTAGCAAGCACCACGTCGGTGGCAAGCCGGTCGCCGACCACGGCCACGTGGCGCGGATCGATAGAGTGCGGCGCAACGTCCTCCATGGCGCCCAGGGCAGCGAGCACATCGTCCCCGCATCCCGGCTTCTTCCTCCGGTGCCGCAGGACGGGGACGCCCAGGGCGGCCTCCATCTGCGAGGCGGCCCATCTGTCCCTGTCGTCGGCTGTTCCGGCGGAATTCGACACGATGAGCACGTGCGCCCCCGGGAACAGCGTGCGGCACCGGCGCCAAGCGTCGGCGAACGGCGGGTGCAGGTATTCGGCGTACGGCGCCGTCAGGCAGTTGTCCTTGTCGAACACCAGGTACCGGATCCCGCGGGCGCGCAGGTCCTCGTACGGGATGGATCGGATGTCGGCTACCGCCATGTGCGGCATCAGGAGCCCCGGCTGCCGCACCACCTGCCACACGGACCGCACGCCGGCCGAGTTGAACCACTGGACCATATGTATAGCTGTTTCTTTGAAGTTAGAGGGAGGGAGAAGAATGCCGGCTGGCCGTGGACGATGCCAAGCGAAATGGAGGGGAAGCTGGCCAAGTACAGATTGCCCTCCCCGATCGGCAATGCTTTATGGTTTTTCATTTTGTTTTCAACAGAGCCGCCAACATTAGAAATTAGGCACTAACAAGAACGAATCGGCAGAACCCACGGCCTGCTACTTCAGTCTGCTCGAGTACACCATCTGGCCGCCGGGGCTCTTGACGCCGCGGCCAAACTTGAGCAGCCAGGCGTCAATGGCCTTGTTGACAGCCTCGAGCGTGCGGGCGTCGCCGGCCTCCAGCGCACGGTGATCCACATCGACCAGATCCTCGAGATACGGGTGGATCTCCAGCCGGGACCACCTGGGCTTGGCGTCAAACAGCCGCTGCATCCGGGCGCGCGGGTCGCTGGGCAGCGTGCTCCGGAACAGCGGCACCACGTACGTCAGGTGGTGCGACGCTCCGCCAGCCCCGCTATGCACAAGCTGCGGGTCCAGCGGCGTGGTCGCGTACGCCAGATCGCGCACAACCGACGTCGGGATCGCCGCGCTGCCCCACTTCTCGCCGTCGCCGGCCGCTGCCACGATGTCTCCGTGCAGCTGCGGCGGCATCGTGGCACGCAGCGCTGCCAGGAACTCGCCCACCGGCCATGCGCGCATATCCTCGGCCGCGAAGATCTGCTCCGCCAGGTACTTGGCCACCCGGGTGCTGTCGATTGCGTAGACCGACGGCTGTCCGTGCGGATCCAGCCGTCTTCCAAACCGCCCAAGCACCGCCTCCACAACCTCCTTGTACACTGCCGGCTCTCCATCTTCTTCCGCCGTATCGGACCGCAGGGCCTCGTGCACCTCGTTTGCATCCAGCGCGTCCAGCGACCACTCCCGCTCCACCTGCGTGGCAAGCACCAGCCGCAGCAGATCCATGCAGTACCCTGCGTCCAGAACCCGCCACCCCCGGCTCCCGGGTTCCCGGAACGCCGGTATCTCGCCAAGCACGCGATCGAGAACACTGTCGCCCGCCTGCACATGCCCCTTCAGCAGTTCGTCCGTCACGCAGCAATGGCCTCGCGGTGCTGCTGCTCCATCCACCTCCTCCTGCTCCGGTGGCTGCTGCTCAAACTCGGCTCCGCGGAACGCGCCCCGCCTGTCCCACCCCAGGACCTCAACCACGCGGCTCCGTATCTGCGGCTGCGTCTTCTGCAGCTCAAACGTCTGGTTCAGCGCCGCACGCAGCAGCAAGTCCCCGCCAGCTGTGCTGCTGCTGGCTTCTTCCCGGCTGAACAGATACAGGTTGTTCGACGTGTGTGCTGTTGCCATCCTGTACGCCCCGTCCTCCGTATCAACAAGCGTTGCAACGTCCGTGTCCCGTCCGCGTATCACCAGCCACTGCTCCGCACTCCCACCACCACCACTGCACTCATCCGACATCTTGTCTTCGCTGCCTTCAAGCTGCGCCAGAATCTCCGGCGTTAGCTCCAGTAGCCGGTATTCCTCGGGATATCCGACACTTGCCGACAGCCGCAGCACATCGCCATCTGCGGCCGCCTTTGCTGCTGTTGCTGCTGCGGAGGAGGAGGAGGAGGAAGTAGTGGTGCTGTCTGCGCCTGCCATTGGGAGAGAAAGGATCTTATTTGTGGCTTGCGTCTGTGACTAATAATACAAGACGGAGAAGAGAGGTATGAGTGAGTGTGTATCTGATAAGGAAATTCAGCAATGTCTTGAATTAAATAGCCGAAGGTCCCTCCTCTATTCAACGCCAACGACTGCTTATTAATATTGGTGTTTTCAAAAGTTCAATAACAGAAAAGAAAAGTATGGTAACCAAAGACAAGGCGAAAAAAAGTAGTTACTCTTCCTTTTTTCCTCGGGTATTTGTGGACAAAACAGAACACCACGCTGCTACAAACAGCAGTGCTGTGCCTCAGCCGATGAATTGGCGAGCTAAAGGCGCTGTGGCTCAAAAGAATACTTTGATGTCGTCCAAGCCTGCAGCAGAAAAACATGGACAGCAGAAAAAAAGGCGTTCATCAATCAGACCTTGAGCATAATGGCCATGGCTGCTCCAGACCTCTTTTCACAACAACATAGGCAGCACAGCTCTGGCTTCCAGCACAATGGACATACGAGCCGTCAGTAACGACAGCGAACCACCCAAAGCACCAATAAAACAGGGGAATAGGGGACGGTAGTGTTAGAAAAAGGGGGAATGGAAAATTATATAGTAGGCCACGACTTGGGTTTCCACTGAGCCCGCCTTCCCAAACACCACCACAGAAGCGACGAAGAAGCAAAAGCTGCTAAAAGTCCAGAATGTCGGGTATAAAATAAATTCGATCCGGCCTTTTCCCCCCCAACGTTTTCCTCTTCCTTTTCTCTTTTCTTCTGTTTTTTCTTGTCTTATTCAAATACATTTTCTGCCTTCTTGCCCCTTTTATTCCTTCACATATCCCAAGCGGCACACTCGTAGAAAAACAACAAAAATGGTTCTCCAGCCCCGCTCACTAGCTCCCCAGTTCACCGCCGACGCTCTTGTCGACGGCGAGTTCAAGAAGATTTCGTTGTCCGACTACAAGGGCAAGTACGTGGTTCTGTTTGCCTGGCCCTTCGATTTCACCTTTGTATGCCCGACCGAGATCTGCGCATTCAGCGACCGGTACGAGGACTTCCAGAAGCTGGGCGCCGAGGTCCTTGGGTTCTCGTGCGACTCCGTGTTTACCCACTTCAACTGGGTGCAGCAGCCGCGCAAGGAGGGCGGTCTGGGCGAGATCAAGTTCCCCATGATCGCTGACACCAACCAGAAGATCTCCCGCGACTACCAGATCCTCTACGAGGACGAGGGCTGCCCCTGCCGCGGCCTCTTCATCATTGATCCTGAGCAGAAGATCCGGATCATGATGATCAACGACAACCCCGTTGGTCGCTCCGTTGACGAGGCTCTTCGTCTCCTCGAGGCCCTGCAGTTCACTGACAAGCACGGCGAGGTCTGCCCGGCCAACTGGAAGGCCGGCGATGCCACCATCAAGCCCGAGGTTGCACAGTCCAAGGATTTCTTTGCAAAGTCCAACTAAGACCCAAAGCCAAGATCAAATCCAAAGCGCTGCGTCATTCCTGTCTGCAGGTAGCGAGGCGTGCCTTCTTTCTTTTTCTTTCTTTTTTCGTGTTTCCTTTGGTGAAATAAACAAAAAAAAGGGTATGCAACTGGAAATTGTGCTTCTACATTCGAACAAACAGTAGAAAACACGGCTCACGCCATTACTAACGCAGCCGATACTCCAGCAAGTACGCGTGCGGCGGCTCAATGTTCTTGTAGTAGCGCTCAACCAGGCGTATTGTGGTGAATCCGTGCTTGTGGTAGAAGCGGAGCGCATCGTCGTTGTCGATTTTAACGTGCAGCACAATACGCCTGATAAGGGGATCCTGCTCGGCTGCGCTCACCGCGTTGGCAAGCAGCATCTGCCCGATCCCCAGCCGTCTGTACGGAGCCAGCACGCCCAGCGTCATCATATACAGCTCGTACGCATCAGGCACAGCCACCGCCGATGTGTGCAGGCCATGGAATCCCCCTCCTCCTCCGCCTCCTCCTCCGCCTACCGCTGGAGTGTCTGCGAAGCCCAGCCGCTGTCGGCGGCACGCTATTGTGCCCACGTATTTTCCCTGGAACGTGCACAGCTGCGCAAACTGTCCGCCCTGCGTCAGGCTCTTGTAGAACCCGCTGCTGTAGTGCACCGGGAACAGCACCGAGTTCAGGCTGCGCACCTTGTTGATGTTCAGCGCGTCCACTTGCTCGAACTCTACCGCCTTTCCGCTTACCGTCATGCCCATGCCCAGAACAACGGGAATTCCGTTACTGCTGCTGCTGCTGCTGCTTTTTGCGCAGTTCATCTCTATTCGGTGCTTGTGCAGGATCCCCAGTGCCTTGTGCTTCAGCTTTAAAAATACACTATTTAAACAGGTGGATAAGTAAGAAATTAGTCGGCTGAATTTGCTCATAACAAGAATAAATAAATAAATAAAAATTAGAGGCCAAAGCGAAAAAAGAAAGGGCGTTCCGTCTCGTCGTCATATGGGCGAGCGTGTGTGAACAAAAAATAGCTGATGAGCGGCGCAGCAAGACTTTCTTTGTCTTGGTTAAAGCGAGAAAAGTGTGTAAAAACAGCCGGCGAATACTCCCCCAGCCCAAATCCCAACCCCAATTTATTAGTTGAACCTAGGTTTGAAAGACAAAAGAGAAACAAAAGTCTAGCCAGCCTTATAATATATTGAAATTGAATGATCGAAAGTGCGTGTGTGTTGAGAGATATTATACTTTTTTTGTTAAAAGAGAAACAAACAAGAGTTTTTCCCTGTTCCATACGTTCTGCAAATATAACAGCAATGTCATGGTTATACAAGCTCTTTTGGTGTTTTATGTGTCGAAAGATGCGGACATGTGGTTTTTTAGTTTCCATTTGTTTGTCTTTTTGTTTTCCAATGCACCACAAACGCACGTCCACTATTGTTGAGGACGCAGAAAGCAAACCGGTATCAGAGAAGCTCGTTGTCATTTTTCTTCTTCTAAGAATTCGACCATGGATTCTGCAGGCGGGGAAATATTGCCATGTTTCGTGATTTCTCTCCTTTGTTAGGTTGCGTCCCGGGGATTTGCACTCGGCGGTGGTGGATGTTGTCTTTCCTTTGCTCTGAACGGGATGTTTGACCAACGTGGTCTCCACAACTTTTTATATTGGAAGCACACATGCACAAATGCCATATCTAAACATGCCACCAAATGATGGCAACAGTAGTGGTAGTCTGTGAAAAGGTGGTAATGGATGAGAATATGGACGAGCCCAACACCGGTAATCGGTTAGTTTTTTTAAAAAAAAAAACGTCTTTTCTACAAAACCCACATCTCATGGGGATTGCACCCATAAGAATCCAAGGGTGATTAATGCCAATCATGTCCCCACACAGCTACTCGAAAAAAAAACTCCCCAAGCACATCTTGCTCATACCAAATAACTCCCTAGTTTCTCTTCTTCTTTTTCTTTTTTTCTTACTCTGAGAGCCTCCGTCAGCAGTTGAAAAACAACAGCATATTCTACATTTCATGTATCTATAACATCGCTTTTATTAGATATGGCAGCGGTCGCTACACAACACGGATCTGCCATCGGTAGCAACAACAGCAGCCGCAGCAATAGACATACCTACATGACGTCAAGCTATATTGTAGCACAGCTGGCGAGAGCCTCGTCTTTGTCGAACGACAATGCGGCACAGAGTAACAACAACAGCAGCAGCAGCAGCAACAATAGCAATAGCAACAACGATAACAACGGCGCCACAGGCAAAATCTCTGTCCAGCCACGGGTAGACCAGCAGGAGATCTTTGACAACCCGGCAATGCAGACCGCCACAAAGTGCTGTGTTTTTATCAAGGAGATCGCTCGGAAAATGGGGTTTCCTGCGCGTACCGCTAGCACCGCACAGCTGCTGGTGTATCGAACATACATATACCGCCCAACCACGCGTATAGGGAGCACCGACCTGGCCACAGGGTGCCTGTTAGTATCGTCAAAGATGGAGGAGACCATCAAAAAGCTGCGCGACATCATTGCGCACTCGTATGTTCTGTCGTCCAAACCGCAGTCCTCGAAAAGTGATCCAAAGCAGGTGCCCTCGTCGGTCATTGACAAGATGCGACCCAACGTGATGAATGCAGAGCAGCTTATACTGGAGGCCATTGGTTATGACTTTCGCACATCCCACACGCATCTGCTATTTGTGAAGCTGGCAAAGATGGTAGGGCTGACGCGGGAATCAGCCGTCGCCACCTCGGGCTGGGCTATTCTTTTGGATGCGTACTTTACTACCTTGCCCATACAGTATCCATCCACCGTGATATCCGCAGGATCGTTGGTCTTGGCATGGTGTATTAATACCGATGAGCCCAAAGACACGTGTTCTTTTATCCGCCATTTATTTATGTCTAGCGACAACAATAGCAGTCGCCACTCGAATGGAGGATATTCCACGCTTCCAAAGACCAAATCCAAGCGGCCTCCAGCACTTGCATTGGAAGGCGACAACGAGTGGTGGGTTGACTTTGGCGTTTCTACAGCCGACATCCAAGGCTTTGTCAAGCAGATGGTTGACTTTTACTTGTTGTTCTTCAACAGCACGATGGCTACAGCAGAGTATCTGGAAAGGCACAAGTACGGCATCCCTAACAAAAGCATTTCTCAAAAGATTGCACAGTGGCGGTTGAAACTGTCCGACACATCCTCAAAATAATATTCCTAAATCTTCTTGACATTGTTCACTTTTTGGTAATTCAGACACCAAACAGCAGCTTGCTCCACACTCATAGAAAAAGACAAATTCAATTAGAAAAGACAGACAGATACGGAAATAAGAAATAGAGAGAAATATACACGCGCTAATGGCAATGGAAAGCAGGAGCATTTTCTGCCTTGGCAATGGTTTTTGTGTCAGCTGTTGAACTGCTGGAAGGGGCGTCGGCGTTTGCGGCGAAATTTTGACTCAACAAAGGCGGGATTTGAAATAAATACGATCAGCAACAGTATGCCGACACTGTCGTTTGAATAGTCGCGCACCGATCTTGACCACTCCCGTTCTGGATACGCATAGACGACAATCTGCCCAACAGCGGTAGCCAGATGAGCAAGCAGGTTGATTAGCGGATACAGCGCAAGATAGTATATTGATCGCGATACTTTGCGGCCATAGTAAAGGCGATCGAGAGAGTCAGGGCTGCTCGGTACCGTAATCGCTCTTTGCCGTGTGGCTCTGTTTTGCATCACAAAAAGACCTCTAGGGGATTGCAACGCAACAGTGTCTCCGTGGCCCTGTGTTGTTGTTGTTGTTATTGTTGTTGTTGCTGCTGCTGCTGCACTTGCTACCATGCTTCGGTAGTGCCCAGTTGAACCGCTTGGCCACGACTCGTTTGCATTGCTTATCATATTTTCAACGGACTGGCAGCTACTGTCGGTCATTGGCAACACAAGCTCATCAATCTCGCGTCGCAAACTGCGCCATTCGCGAATTGTCCGCCAGACCCCGGCGCCAACAAGAGCCACAGACGCCAGAGAACAAATAACAATGACAATCGATAGTGTGATAATGTGGTAGTGGCGCTGAGACCAGTTGCCCTGGACAATGTACAGATGGTTTGCACCAAGCTGACCGGGCCAGGCTAGAATGGGCATCGAGATAACAAAAGAAATAAACAGCGATATTGGAATGTAGAGCTGGTGCAGACAGCGGGCTGAGCGGTAATGCAAGGCAAAGTTTAGCAAGAGGTCTATGCAAAACGCCGTTATTAGGAAAAAGTAAACAAACGGCAGAAACGAAATGTCCAGAAATCCGTACATTATCCGCACAAACGCCTGGTTTTCTCTGACATGTTGTGGCAGGTGCATAAAAAATATATCCAGATAGCTGATGCAGCGGTTTGCTGTGACGACGATTGCCATGGCCAGATTCAGCTGTAGAAACATGCTGAATACCCAGCCGTTAGATCTAACCAGATACACGATGATCAGACTCTGTGCGGCCGAGCAAATTATAGAAGCGCCGCAGAATATACTGTCCACGAGTTCCTGGGTCTGCATTCTGAGAAATGTAACAAAAGGGGGGACTCGGTTCAACACATCTCATCAGACCGCGCTTGCTGCTAGAACTCGGTGCCCGCCTCTGCTCAGCTTTCTTCTCCTTTCTTCCGCCTGGTCCAACAGATGCGGAATAGCACTGGTGCAGGATGCGGCGCGATACTCAATAAGACGTTGTGGTTATCGGTAACAGTTACCGCGTGTGGGTGGGATACTCGAGTATTCTCAAGCAAAGTGACTGAAGGGATAGTGTCGATTAAATAATAAAAGCTGTAGCGTATAGCAAAGAAAAAAAGGATGAAAGACGAACAAGATTATTTATAAACAAAGACAGAACAGTAAGATTAGGAAATGGATGGACGGTTACTGCGTTCCCCTGAACGGCGGAAACAAAGAGACAAAAAAGAGCCCAAAACAAAGACAAGGAGGGAGGCAGGTGATTTTAAACAAGTGAGTAAGCGTGTGCTTTGGTTGTTTGCTAAAAGATAAACCCGATATATACAAAAAAGCTAGTTCATACACACTACCCGGTTACGCAATGGAGTTCTACTTCTTTTCTTCAAACACATCAGGAGAAGACAACAGTTTCCGCTAATTGAAAATGGAGAAAAAGGTATTGTCGATTGATATTGAAATGGGTATATGTCGTTTAGGCAATCAAAAAAGCAACTTTTAAGCGGGCTGCATATACTGAAATAAAAACAAAAGTACAGATACACCCGCTGTTTATGGCGCTGTCTCTGGCTCGACTATATTTCGGATAAAGGTGGCGGTGATGATTCCAGCAAGCGATGCAGCTTGAGGGAGGAGACTGTGGTTATAATAATTATCTACTTCCAAAAAGAGCTACAACACAACAAATGAAATACAAAAATAGATAACAAAAACAGGGAGCAAGAGCAGAAAATTATCTTTTTCTTGCTGCTCTTGCGTGTGGTTGGCGTCGGCTTGAGAGTCGGGAAAATAATGAATGTGCCGGATGTAGAACGTTTGGAGGTCCAGAAAAAAAAGAGAGAATGGGAAAAGAATCGGCAAGAGCTGGACAGGCGTGTTGCCTGTCCACATCATGCGCATTTTAACATCGGCCTCGGAAAGTTTGGAACCGGCACTGCCAAAGGGAAAAGAAAAGAAGGCAAGGCAATATGTGTGGATGGAGAAGATGGGCAGATACAGAAAAGGGGGGAGCGTCCGGCTGGACGCTTGCCGCAAACTGAAGGAGGCACGGCTGCTGTGTCCCTGTTTTTCTCTTGCCCAGGTTTGCCGCAGTCTTGGCCATCGCCAGCTGGCAACGAAAATAAATCCTTGGGAGTTGTCTTCCATTTTCCAATTGTCCTGCTCCTGCTGCTGCAAAAAAAGCGCTTTGTTCTGGCCTCCTCCTCCCCCTCTTTCGGCATGTGCGAATTTTGGCAACAACAATGTGCGCGTCTTGACGCCATGAATTTGTTTTTTCTCCTCTTCTTTTTACATGCTCCCTCCACACTGCGACTCCACTATTTTTCCCCACCAACATTTCCTTCATTGCTCAAGCACAGCTCCCTTCCCAATCGACAGGTCATCAGACAGCGCCTTCTGGGTTCCTTTTTTTCTGTTCCCTGGGTGCAGAGGACAATTTTATCCATTCGGCATACATGCACCGGCACCATCCATATTCTGAACGCAAGTAGGCGAACAAGTAGTGCTGGAGCCAAACGCATATTTTTACAAATGAAGCTAGCGTTACATGTGATGCGGACACCGATATTAATAATTAAAGCTGGAGCCGTTTCCACCATCAGCACCCTGCATTGTTTTTCGTGTCATTTCATTGAAAGAGTTGTAGCATTATCTCACAGTACCTATCCAATGTTTGGCCCATGGATTTATACTGCAATCCTGCAAATGTACATCAATACTCCTCGCCTCTATCCCCGCGCTTCCTCACTTTCTTGTTGTTTCTTGCGTAACACTAGAAGATGCACTTCCAACACCAACATCAACATCATCAAGCAGACAGGGCAACTGTCTCTAAAAGGCAAGTCTAAAAGTCCTAGTCATTGCGTCTGCGTATCATTGTTTAAGTAGCATATTATGTTTTGTTGTTACTTGTGTGCAGGTTCAGCTTATCTAAGCCCTTGCTGATCTGTTCGCTGAACTGTTTGCTTGTTTTTTCTTTCGGTTTGTTCCCTATGCGTTCTTTATTGCAATATTCCTGTCTTCAAGGGGGTTTCTCTTATGAACTTGCATATAATATTTTAAAAGACTATATGCTTGCTGTCACCTACATATATGCGCTAATTTATTATATATAGCACATGGATGGCCGACTGCAATAGGCAAGCTTTGTTTTCATCTTTTTTCCTTGGGGACGATACAAACATTTATTTCATCATTTGTCACATAGCTTTCTCACTATGTCAGACGCAACTGTCAGCAGTGTGAGCGCCACATATTATTTTATGCATCGGAGATAGAACACTCTGCGGCCATTTTAAACTGTCTTTATAACCAGCACACCGAGTCATTTGCTAGAGAAGGTACCAACAAGAAGATAATGATATGCACACGTAATCTCGAATCACAAAACGCAAACAACGTTATCGTAGGTTTCAAACAGCACATCACAACCAAATAACCAGCTAATAGTAACCTTTTCAAGGCTCTACAGACCACAAATGACTATCTGTTGATAGTTGTGTCTTTAAGGCCTAAATGATTCGCATGTAATTCAATATGGTTGCATTCATACTTGTTGTTAAAATTAAAACTAAGAAAATAAGTCCTCTCTATGCAATTGTAAACACCGGAGAGTCCCAGACCTGGAAGTCAGCTGAATTATTAGAATTGCCAAGTGGACGAAGGAATGCAGCATGAATGCTATAACTGCCAGTAGGTACCTGTACTGCATTGGTAAGTTCCTCGTCTGTAAAGACAGTACTGTTAATTGCAAAGTTTATAATTGGTAAACTGCATAGCGGACAGGTGTGTGGCACAAACTTGAAATATCCATCTGGCAAATATCCAACGACCTTGTTTGCAGAGTTCACAAGCTGGACAAACCCAAGATGAGAAGGCAACGCCATACTGAAGAACACGCTGGCAGTTCTATTTTCTGAGATTGTCAATGGGCCCGGAGCGAGAGGCATACCAGAGTTATCGCGAATAGAAGGGAACCCACTGCTAGGAGGTGCAAGCACATCCAGCTTGCTATAGTCGCCGCTGTATCCCGAATAGGGGACCCTGTAGACGCTTGTAGTTGCTTCGCTAGCCCACTGTAGCTTGAACTCGAGAGCACCGCCAAAGAACCACTTGTCGCTGTTGTCGAGAACAGTGGGGGCAATAATGGCCACAGTATATGTTGCTTTTTGGCCAGCCTTAACCACTTTAGGTGGGTTAAAGAGTTTGATTGCAGGTTTCGAATTGTCTGTTCCGTCTGAGGAGCTGGCGCCTTCAAAAACAACTGGCGTGTAGGCTATGCTTCCATTTGGATAGTACATAGAGAGGGCTGCAGACGCACTGTTATCGATGGTAACATACATATCCTTGTACTTGTCGGTGTTTGTTACTGTGATATTGCGTACGCTCCAGAGCTCGCTACCCACAACGGTACTTGCATACTCCGACGACGAGCAATCGGTCGTGCTGTTAAGGGATAGTCTGGGTGGAAATATCTTTGCTCTCGCCTTTACTGCATCGTAAACGTTAATCAGACCGGAACCAATCTTGTAAGGGTGCTCGAGAATGCCAGTGATAGGGTTTGCAATTGGACTTGCCGTTGTCGATAGAAGATCGTTAATCTCGTCTACAGACAAATTGGGACGCCCTTGCTTGAGCAAAGCAACAGCCCCAGAAACAAAGGGGCATGCCATTGACGTTCCCGACATGACAAAGTATCCGCCGTACTTTACAGGAATAGTAGAGTAGATGTTACCACCGGGGGCCATGATATGGGGGGAAATGTTGAGGTACGGGTCGGGGCCCATAGAACTATAAACCGAAACCTGTCCAGCAATGTCCGTGGCTGGAATATAATAGGTCTTGCTTGTCGGTCCTTTGACCTTAGTTGGGCCAGCCGCAATCATATCCATGATAATCCGTCCGTCTTCTGGTGTCATCGCAATAACCGAGGCATTCACACTCATGAATGTCGAGTAGATAAGGCCCGGTTTGTTGTTAATCATAATGATAGCCGTCGCACCAGCCTTTTGCAATATGGGCACCATTAATTTATGGCTGCATTCGGGCTGTATGGTGAAAATGGCAACCTTTCCAGTCAAATCATCGGTAACATTCCCACAGCCACCTGGATTAGAAGTAATTGTTGGAGCGACGATCGGAGTCTCCGTGTTAACGGAGAACGGATGTTCAAGGGATGTGGACAGCGTAGTCCGCACAGTCTTTGAGGACTTTGAATTTCTCACACTCAAATTCGCAACCGTATAGTTCCAGTTTTGGACGGATCCCACATTAATAACCCCGTTACCCACCGCAGGCGAGCTGGCTGTGAAGAGCCCGCCCTGGCCATCATTGCCCGATGCTGCAACAACTACAGTGCCATTCTTTACGATGTTGGCCGCTGCTACTGAAATTGGCTCGTCGGGCCAGCTGCCGCCGCCAAGCGAAAGATTAATGATGTCCAATTTATCCTTGACTGCCATCTCAAGCCCCTTTAATATTATATCGTCAGACGAGCTACCTTTACCGCTGGCAGAGTTGCATCCAAAAACACGATACATTCCCAGAGTTGCGTCTGGAGCAACACCACGCACAATTGGTCCTTGTCCAGCAATAATACCAGCAACGTGGGTTCCATGTCCTACACAGTCCAGCGGATATGGACCTGGTTTGGTTTCTTCGTTGCCAACTGCAGGGTTGTAGTCGTCTCCCACAAGATCCGAGCCATATTGCCACATACACCCCTTGGTCTTCCAGCAGTGACCAAGCTCAGGGTGCATGTAGTCAACGCCGGTATCAACAATTCCAATCTTGATGCCTTTTCCGGTAAGCCCAAGCTCGTTGACGGCCTTCTCCACACCCGTGGGTTTGTGTG
>JANBOK010000262.1:0-18831 GCA_027595805.1 Coemansia sp. Benny D160-2 | reverse complement strand
TGAAGCTGCTGCTGATGCTGCTGCTGATTCTGCTGCTGATGCTGCTGTTGTTGTCGAATGCAAAACGGATGTGGTTTCCAGCGGGCCCTGGTGGTTGCTGGCTGTGGTGCTCTGTGACATAGCGGAAGGATTTTCACTCCTGCCCATGCGTTATATTCCTTTTCCACCCTTTCGCTTTGCAAAGAAAAATAAACAAAAAAACCTTTGGTCCTTCTTGGCTGAGTGGAGGAGTTCCTGGTTTACTATGACTGATGTTGCTGCTGCCGCTGCTGCAGCGTTAATGAGGATTGAAAATCGTTTAGACTGTTTTTGTTGCTACTGTTGTTGCTGTCGCTGTTGTTGTTTGTTTGCTGTTGTTGTTTGTTGCGCATGCGTGGCTTTAAAGCTGGCTTCCTCTATTTGTGCGTGTCTCTTGAATGCAATAACAGGTCCTTTCTTGGCACAAAAGGATAGGTGGAATACCGATGTTTGTGTTTTTTCTTATCGCAGAACGAATAAAGAACGTATGCAGTTATTATCAGTTTGGAATATAAAAAAGGAAGCTTTTTTAAAACCCTCCCCAGTTGTTTTGGGTAGCTTTAAGGCAATTAGCGCGAAAAAGAAAAATAAAAGAAATAAAAAACACTGCAAAAATACAAGAAAATAATGGAAAATAGAACAGAAAGCCTGATGTACCTTTTTCACCAGCAAAGATGGAAATGAAAAGACTCCCTCTCAAGAAGAATAAGAGACAAATAATTGGAAAGAAAGAAAGAAGGAAAAAAGGAAAAAGAATTGTTCATGCGTTTTTAACTGTATGTGCCCTATTTCAAGCTTTCCTCTTTATCAATTCTTCCTCGTCCGTCATGCTAGTTTTCGGATACCTGTCTGTAGCTAACTGTGGGTTTTCTCTTTTTAGTTGCTACGGTTGAAAAGAAGACTTGGCATCTTTTCTCTTTCTTTTTGGTCCTTGTAAGGAAATTGAAGTAAGAGATGGTTTGCTTTCCTTGTTTCTCGGTCACGTAATGAGCTCCGACGTTTTCCCGAAGCAGGCCACAAAAAAGGGGGAGTGGTGGGTAGAGAAATCAGGAAAAAGGGAAAATTTTTGGCTGATGATGCCTGCTTGTGCTTTTTTTTCAGTTGATGTGCGGAAAAAAAAATAACAAATAAATATAATAATCATCTGGAAAATCAATAAAGTTTCCCGAATTTTTTCGCTGTCCGTTCACACGAGCGTTCCCAGAGGAGATGGAACTTCCCAGTCCCCCCCCCTTCGTTAAGGCTTGGCAAAAACTTGCTGCGTTTTTTTCTCCTTCTCCCTCCCCTTGCATCTCGTGCTTTTTTTCTCCTTCTTTTTCGTTTTGCAGGAAGCTTGGATGGGACTGGCTGAAACCAGCAGACACGGTGACCTAGAAAACACTGGAACTTTATCTTTTTTCCCTGAATCTTTCAAGAGTTCTAGACCGGCAAAGTGAATTCTTTGCTTTTTTCTTTCAGTGCATTTTGCATTTTGATTATAGAAATGATAGATAAAGCGTAATCTTTTTCACAATGGGTAACCCGTCACCAGATACTATTGTCCAATACTAGAAAGAACGTGAAAAATGCACGCGGATTTGTCTCGGAGTGAATATTATCTATTACCCGTAATATGATGAGGACTTCTGTTTTTCGGGTTTTAGCTTTTCTTTTTCTTTTTTGACATTGCAATAATGGAAATAACTAAAATGGGAGGGAGTCCGTAAAGATTTGACCCCTCTCTTTGGAGCCTTCCGGTCCCGGGTTTTGATCATTGCTGTATTTCTCGTTTAGAATCGGCTTTAAGCCAAAGTCTGTCTAAAAAGCCAAAC
The DNA here is from genome assembly GCA_027595805.1 of Coemansia sp. Benny D160-2. Lineage (NCBI taxonomy): Eukaryota > Fungi > Kickxellomycota > Kickxellomycetes > Kickxellales > Kickxellaceae > Coemansia > Coemansia sp. Benny D160-2. The sequence continues at coordinate 17,002 of JANBOK010000262.1, read as the reverse complement.
AGAATGGACACATGTGGTGCTTCCATCTCTTCCTTGCCCTTTTAACCGCCCTACAGCCGCTGCTTACTAATCCTCGCTGCCCTTCCCCGTGTATTTGTAATGGAGTTGCAGCTAGCAGGACTACAGTAGCAATATATGATAATTCCCAATTAGAAAATGGAGTTTGCGGTTTAACCATGCTGATTAGCACGGCACTGCTTTGTTTCCACTATTTACAGAGCAGAACAAGGCAAAGTGGGAGGAATCGCACTATTTCCTACATCTGTGAACATGTCCCAGAATCCGATGCACCCACGCACCCCCAACAAAAACCCGCTTCATGTGTGGAAGCGACGATCTATCTATAACTGGGCTCTGGGATTCCCCCATTCCTAAAAAGCCTGTAAGTCAAACGCCGCTTACAGAAACTCGTGCACCGGAATGCAGTGTTGTTTTGAAAACAAGACAGCACCGACGATGATGGCGATGACGATGTGGTTGTTGGCAGCCAAGGCATTATTCCTTTCTTCCACAGAACTGGTGCCAGGTATTCTAAATTCCCCCCTCATCCATGATTAGATAATGTTGGTGGGGATCTAATCATATTTTGTATTGGGGGTTTTCGGGCGTACAAAATAAAACAAAAAAATTGAACTCCCTTGGGTTCAAAATAAGCTTGACGGCGCATTCAACGCCATCTGGTAAACGGACCAGCTTGCTTCTCTAATATTGTTATTATTTTTCTTGGCGATTGTTTACGCTTTTTATTTTTCTCTTTTTTTTTTCCAACGCACACTATTTACCATTATTATAAAAAACAAGTTTTCTCTCTTATAGACACTATCCGCGTATAATAAACAACTTTTAACCTTTAACCCTCAAGCTATGGCTAACCCAGCGATGGATGCCGTGAAAGGTAGGCTAGCTCTCCAAGTGTCAGCTCCATTGCACTAGCTTTGGGAGTTTTAGTTATTAATTCACCAATTACTTCTGCTTTTCTTCTATTTGCATTCACCTCTCGTAACCCTTCTCTTGTACTTTCTGTAGACATTGACAGCATAGTGGACGTTGAGGTTCTGCGCTCGTACCTGCACGAAACAACGATGCGGCTGCAGACGGCGGCGCAAATGGGATTAGAACTGGCACAGCAGAACGGGAAGCTTTGCGAACGACTGCAGGCGCTTGAGGAGGGGCAGAGCGAGATGCGGCAGTGGATGGGGCTGGTAGAGAGGGACCGCAGATGGATGCAGGAGCAGTCGCTTTGCATCGACCAGGTGCGGGCATCGATAGCCGAGCTGACAGCAAAGGCCGAGGGATACAGGAGTCACCGCGAGACCAGCAGCCTAAGGGTCGAGCGGCTGGATGGCGCGGTGGCGAAGATGAAGGAGGACATCGAGTGCCTGGCTCAGGCGGCGGATTCCGCGGTGTCGAGACGCAAGTGGGCGGCTGACACCGCCGCCACGCATCGCTCCCTCAATGGCGTTGCTGACAAGGTGGCGATGCTCGATGCCCGGTTTGCTGAGATGCAAGCACTGGTGGATGCTGCCGATGGCCGCCACCGGTCCCAGACAACCGAGTTGTCTCGTGCTATTGGCGCGGCCATGCAGCAGATGCAGGAGATTGGCGAGGAAAGAGATGAGGCGCAGTTGCAGATCGATAGCGTGGCGTCTAATCAGCGCGAAATCGAACGGTCCCTGCAGTCCGTTATACACGAGTACAACTCGATGCTCAACGACCACGAGCAGGCTATTCGCACACTGGGCGAAAGACAGGCGGTCATGGAGACCCAGGCAGCAGCAGCAGCAGCAGCAGCGGTGGGCGATGGCGAGAAGCAGCGCCACGCCAGCAGACGGCAGCAGCGCCTGCAGCCCCAGAAGAACCACTCTCCTGCGAGTGCGCCCCCGCAACAGCTGCAGTACGAAAGCATCGGCGACATTCTCGAGACCGACCGCCTTGACTCGATGATGACGGCTATGATGATGTATCCCGACAAGCGCCAGGTATCTGACACTCGCGACAGCAGCGCCGACGGGCTGGATCTATCGTTCCCGTCGCCGCCTCTCTCGACAACATCGGCCGACTGCTACCACCACCAAACGCTTCCGAACAACTACAGCCTGCATCAGGAATTGGGAGACACAACACTTGTGCTTGAGCGCTCGCCTATGCGAAAGGCCACGTCGGTCGTGGGAACATCCAAAGAGCCTCGCAGAAAACCGTCTCCTCCACCGCGTCTTCGTGCACGCAACAGCAGTTTCTCCAGACTGGCTGAAATCGACCTGATGAACAAAACGCAACATAACCACCGCCACCAGCATGCGTCGCTTGCGCAGATGATCCTTGTGTCGCCCACACGGCCGGCGGCAGCCTCGGGATTCAGCAACATTATTTCCACCACCTCGCATGTTGGCGTTGGGTGGGGCAATTACTGGGAGGCCCGTAGACACCGCTTGCAATTCGACATCCAGAAGCGGTTTGGTCTGCCAACATCCGCATCAGAGGCATCGGCCTCTTCCTCTACGGCGGCTGGTGCTGCTGCCTCTGTAGCCAGCACGGCTCCGAAATCCCCCGCTCACGCTAATGATAACCCGACGGCCAGTGCCACTGTTGATGGCAATGTCGGAAGCCTGGACATCCAGGACTAGAAGAGTAATACCGCGATATCTTCCACCCCTCTTCCTCCTTTTCTCCCCTCTTGTTTATTTACTTCAAAAGAATGCATTCTGTCGAGCGTACTCTGCCAACCTCCTCAAACCCAACGCCCTGGTAAAGAGCAATTGCGTGGGGCTCGCACGCCTCCAAGTAGACGCGAGTGCCAGGTGAAAGCTGGCCCACCGCGTACTGGATAACATCGCTTGCCAGTCCCCGCCGCCTGTGCTCGGGCGCCGTGGCCACAGCCTGAACAAAGGCCAGGTGCGGCGCCTTCTCCGGCGCCCTGTAGATGATTGCAAACGACAATACTCTGGCATCGCTGGCCGTGCCATCCACGGCTGCGTAGACCGAGAACGCGTCGGGCTGGTCGAGCTGTCTGGCCAGCTTCGCGTGGAGCCATGCGGTGTCGCCGGCTGCGTCGTATCCGAAGGCGCGGGCGTTACAGTCGACCAGCTGCGGCATCATCGAGTGGCCCGCAAGCTTGCAGATCGTCGGAACGAGCCGTGGGTCCCGGGTACTCCTGCTCTGGAGCCGTTCGGATCGCGATCCGGATCCCGCGGCGTTTCCTCGTTCTCCGCCCTCCACCACCAGCCGCATAACAGTGTCCTCCAGCCCGCGCTCGCACCGGTATCCCAGACCAGCAAACTGCCGAACAATACCGTCCACGAGCTCCGCGTCGGGCTGCACCGTGTAATCGACCACGCACCTGGCCAGAACACACGCGCCTGCATCCTCGCCCTTCTCCGTCGCTCTAGCATCATGCCGCCCATGCTGCACCGCCGAAGATGCTGGCGACACTCTGTTGTATATCGCCGTCACCGTCTGCGCAATATTGCTTGGCGGCTCCGCCAGGCATCCGTTGCAGTCGTAGGGGAACTCCAGGTGGCAGAAGCCTATCCGCAGGTGGTTGCCGTCTCTGTATGTCCTGTTACTCGGCGTCTTGAACATCCGTCCAAACACAAAACTGTGCGTGGTGTCCGAGGTTGCGCTGATCGCCTCGGTCTCCAGGAACTTGTCCTCTGCGTACCATTTTGGCAGGATGCTGCGCGACGGGTGAACCATTTATGCAAGTATCAAGGTATCTGAGAAATGTTAATAGCGGTAAATATTATAGTAATGGTAAAGAAGGTGGTTTTTTTGAAAAAATACTAGAAAAAAAGCAAAAAGCAGAAGCAAAAGAAAGAGGTGGGGGAAAAGAGGGAAAGATAAGGAGCGAATATTGCAATTATTTTTAGAAACACATGTTTTTTAGTGCCTGATCAGGAGACTAGAAATAAAGTAAAAAAGAGGTTCATCTGTGTTGTGAACAGCTCTAGATGAAGCTATTGCAAATGCTGATCCGTGCGCTGATCATATTATGCGCGGAGATATCGGCAATGAGTTCAAGAACAGCGCGGTGATTACCATTGCACACCCTTTACCCTTTACACGCAGTGCTCGGCTTGAATGGCTCGCATTGTGGTTATAGATAGCGGGACTATTGTAAGGAATGTTCAGCTTGTGCAAATACGCGACCCTGCTTTTTTTCCCCCATTGTAAGGTGAAACATTGTAGGTTTCCTGTTGTTAATAAGCTTTGTCATTTGCAAAATCCGTGTATAATTTGCAACCTTGTGCAATGTCGTTGCAAGCACTTTTATTCTTGTATCGGTTTCTTTTTCAAATCTTTGCATTATAGTAGAACGGTTAGCAATTGTTGCTGTGCAACACAATAAAGTACTCGTAATCTGAATATAGATGAGACTTTTTATTTTTGTCCTTTTTCTTTTATAAAATAGAGAACTGACATAATGAAAAGAAAAAAGGAAATATAAACCTTTTGTTAATATCTTTTAAAAGATACACCATTGCCGCTATTTATATTCCTATAGTTTTGCAATCATCATTATTTTTATCCTGCTCTCCTTTCTCTCTCTAGCTCTACGTCCTTTGTTTTCTTTATTTCACATTAATCTATTTGCGCCTACTAGCTATGAATTCGCTTTTTCGCTTTATCCTCCTTTTTCTGCTCGTGCCGTGTCTTTTGGCATCCACTGCCTACGGCCTTGCGATTCGTGACACCAGCTTGGATTTAGCTGCCATCAAGGGCGGCGTGCTTGTCAAAAATGGAAAGCAAACATCGTGCGAGCTTGGAGTCATTGACAGCACAGCAGCGTTTGTAGCAGCCCCCTGTCTTGATTATATAGGAAACAACGTTGATAGCAATACTAAATATGATGTTTATTTAGATACAGGTATTGACAACAAGTCCGCCAAGTACGCGGTTGAATCAATAACAGTGCATCCAGAGTACAACTCAACTAACTTTCTTAACCCAATAGCCGTGCTTCAGTTTAACAATAACAGCTCGGATAACTGGTCAAATCTCATTGCAATTGACAGAAATAGCGGCTGGGGTGATGTTGTACTGAGTAGACGTGGTTTGACTGACTTGGATACAATGGAATGGAGCCGAGTATTAACTGTGACCAATCAAAATGCCAGTGTAGACATAGGTATAGATGCCACGAATGTTAATGTCGTTAATGCAGACGCAAGAAGTGTTCTTGGACGTAATCTTAATGAATTTCTGAGTTCTAACGCAACAACATATCCGCCTAACAGCCAATTGACAGTATGTTCTATTCCATATGGATCGGCCAGCACGTACATTTCTGGCAAGCTCTATGTTGCCGGGACCTTTCTATACACTTTGTCGACAACAGACTTGCATAGCTGCACATTATCCGGGGTACAAAGTAGCGTTTACCTGGTATTTGCGGACTATATTGCCTTTGCATCCAAAGTGCTTGGCCGTGAACTTGACTACTATCCAAACAACAATGGCATTGCGCCTCAGTCTGACGCCGAATTTACTATGAACCCACCATTGTCAACGGCAATAGAGTCAGCCAAACCAATCAAATATGGCGATCTATATGCTAATCAGACAGCCAAAGCTGGATGAAAGCATGTTTGGTTCAGTAGACAGTTCTGAACGGGCCCAGAGTCTGTCTAGCGGCAGTATGGACTACGAAAATAGCACATATGATGATTACCTTGCATCCGCTGATGATGTTTCTAGTGATAGTCTTGTATCTAAAAACGTTGTGGATGCCCCTAACAGTGATGAAAATGATGATTTAGAGGCCAACAATGATTCGCCGTTAAAGAGAAACATGCTAATTGGCGTATTCTGTGCAATACTTGGAGGACTGGTGCTGGCAGGAGTCGTCTTGTACCTTTATGACAGATTCAAAAGAAACCAGAAATGTGCAATCAAAATCGATTGCGAGATACAGAGCATCGAAACTCAAAACGACAATGAACGGATCCGTAGTTCAAAGTATAGCAATTATATTAATACATTTCATGCTCATGATGAAAAGTGAGACAGCATCCAAAATTCAGTACTAATTTTTAAATAAATACATTTAATTGCAACTGCCAAGCAAAAACCAACTGAATAAAAAGACCTAGTCTAAATGGCAACAAAATAATAGAAAGAGGAAAAAGACGATTAACTAAACCCAGGGCCTGAGGATGGTCTTGCCAAAGTTCTTGCCTTTGTTGTAATTTGCAAGTGGTTGACTTTTCTCTTTTCATTTTGTTACCACTTTGACTAAATCTCTTTTATGTCAATATCTTTTTGACAGTCATACAAACCTACTGATCACACAAACAAAACCCCCTCATACTATAACACGCATAATATGTTTAGTAAGTTTTCATTATATCGATGTTTTCCAAATGCGTGTACCTCTTCTTGTGCTTCTGAGCAAATGCACTGATATCATCAAAACTGAAATAACTAACATATAGCCTGCGCAAACTTGGGATACGCAGCATCATGTAGGACATGTGTGCCGAATATCTTCTCTGGGCTTCATCGTCTCCCCAATGTAGAGCTACACGAAGGATTTTTAGTTTTGTATCAAGCGGAACCAGCAGAGTGTCCATATGATCCTCTGGATCAAGTCCAAGTGGCTTGAACCCCGATGAAGCCGACAGATAAAGGTAGAGCAAAGCAGGCGCTTCTTCTATTATTTTAATTACCATTGTCATACATCCAAACTGGGTTACATGGATTGTTGAAAGATTGGCAAGTTTAGCAGAACTGTATTCAGGATAGAATTCATAGCCAACAGCGTGGATTAGAGAGGTTTCCTCAAGTCCGTGGTATTTTTGAAGATATTTGTTAATCACATTGCTTTTATACCTTGAAACCGTAGTCTGCACTTCATTTATAGGATGCATGTCAATGATAACTAGTATTAGCTTTTTGGGCAGTGGCAATACGCTTCTAGATCGAGTAAATAGACCAAGGCGTTCTGTGGTTGCTTTTATTTTGACTAACTTTAGATTCTGCGAGAAAACAGAATTTTTCTCAATAATGTTGTCTGGCTTCGAATTAGTCAAATCCAGATTCTCAAGCACTGGAAAACATAATGTAAAGTCTGGTGCCGGACATTCAGGCTGGTTGTTGCCACCTACCGTGAAAGAAATCATTAGACTCCTTAAGCTGCCAAATGTTATGACGTGTGGTGTTGGGCTGCTTTTGTTATTTAAGCAACGCCATGGAAAATCTTGTTGAATGCCAGTCAAGGTCAATTGAACAAGAGAATCAACGGTTATGCTGAATATGCTGTTTTTACTTGACTGATAAAACATATCCATGTGTAGGTGAGATAGTGTGTCCAGGTTATAAGGCTGAGATAGCGTAAACATGTTTTCCACGTTGACATTTGTAAGCTGGTGCCTGTAAGCGTCTATGAGCGTCTTGTGCACATGCTCTGACAGATTGGTTTCTGAAAATGTACGCAGCGAAAGAGATGTAACCCGCGGCATCGCCATTGTGGCCAGAGTACGGAATTGAGATGTAATTTTATCGATGTCGCTGCTGGTGCAGGCTGGATCCCAAAAGTTTGATTGCATGGTAATTGCAAGAGTCGTACTTAGCCATTCCCCGTACCTGGACAGGGTTTTGCAGACTTGCTGGTAGAAGAACAAACTGCCATCAGAAGCATCTGCGCTAATGGCAAGAGACCTTATGTGCTTGTGGTTGTAGCCCATTGTGACAAACCCCAGGTTGGAAACCACTTCTGGCTGTGCGTTTTCATACGCATTAAACGCGTCAATCAGCACGTGCTTGCAGACAAGTGGGCGGGCTAGCATGCGCCAGCGCCTGCTTATATGGAGAAGGGGTCTGCTTTTCTTCCATGTTTTAAAACTTTTGTTTGAGTTCAATACACAGTAGTCAAGGATTAAGACAAGAATATCGTCATTCAGTTGTGCAATGTGCATTATTTTACAATTGAGTGGTAGTGTTGAAATTCCATGTATGTCTGGTGTAGAAAATGAAAGCGGGGGTGGTTTCTAAAATAAAAAATTAGACTCAATTGGCCCCAAAGACAACCGAGTCTTCTTTAAATGCTGCAGTTAGAAATATAAAATTTCAATTTCGCTTTTCTAACCCAAATCCACAAGACGTGGATATCTCTGTAGAAAGGAGCGGATGTGAATCGTAAAACTGAACATCTGATTTCAATTTGACCAGGATATGTGCGATGATACGTCGTGGCACGTGCATGTGTGGTAATCCAAAATTATTATGTAAAGACCCCCCACTTCCTCGTTTGATTTATTTAGTAGGCATGACTTTGTAGCCATTCCTGCACGGCTGGATTCTGCTCTCTTTGAAAGAGGAAAATGATACGTTTTGGTATTGCCTTCCGTCTTTATCTTTGTACATAACGGATTATTCCGTACGAACCCATAGTGAAATGCAGGGTGTGATTTTCTTTTTTTGCTTCTCCTTCGATTCTGGTATATATTCCACGTATTATCCACATACAGGCGACATTCTGCTGATACCATTGTTCCAACACCTTTTGAACAAAACACATTTTATACGATATCACCGCACTACATCGCACCGGGTGTTCCGCAGGAGCGCAGCAGGAAGGTAAAGGAATAGCCGAATGAGCAGCGACTCGGACACCAGGACATCTGGGGCGCTCCCCCGTCTGCCCGACCTCGTGCTGTGCTCGGTGTTCGAGGCAGTCTGCGCGGAAAACAGAGCAGCAACAGCGGCCAGCGCGTTCCACGAAGCAGCGGAGGCTGGGGCGTGGAGGCGCAAGCTGGCGGTTGCTGCGGTGTGCCGGAGATGGCGACGGCTGGGGCTGCCGATCGTGCACCGCGACTCGGTGGTGCAGTGCAGGTACGTCAGCGCCGGCGCGCGCAGAATGAGCACGGCGGGCGAGGTGGCGACGGAACCGGTGTTGCCGGCGCCTGCAAGCAACGATGCTGGCGGGCAGCCGGGCGCGATGCGGGTGAAGACAAGTCTGGACATAATCCCGCGGACCGGCCAGAGAGAGGAGTCGTGGGTCTGCTTTCCACAGCGGCTGCGGATCCGGCTGGCGTGCCCCGACATTCCAGCGCACGCGCTGGCTGCGGCGGTGGGCGCAATACGGGGCCGCCGGGCGGGCGTCGGCCGTGTGACGCGGGTGGAGCTGGGATTCGCGCTGGATCCGTACGGCCACCTGATCTGGCGCGCCGTGCCGGTCGGCGTAGCGCAGGCCGGCGCGCTGGGCCGCGAGTTCGCCCTCCTCCTGCCCGCCGCCACCGACTTCGTGTGGCACCCGCCGTACGGCAACCAGGTGCCCGTCGTGTTTGCCAACGAGGCCATCAGGGCCGGCTACGCGGGCCGGCTGCGCAGACTGGTGGCGCCCGCCGGCGCGCTGGCCGGTGTGCCCGCGATCACCGGTGATCTGGCACACGCCGTGATCACCTTCGTGCCGAAGCAGCCGAAGCGTCTGCCGCATACGCGGGCGGCCGCGCTGGTGACGCTGCGGCTGGACGAGATCGACGAGGAGTTTCCGTGGGACGCATTTGCCGCCACTAGCAAGGAGGAGGAGGAGGAGGAGGAAACGCCAGCGCTCCTGGACTTTGCATCGCTGCGCAGACTTGCGCTCAGGTGCGCGGTCACCGAGACCGAGAACGACGCGGGCGACGATGTGTGGCAGGCGCCCGCGCTGCGGTTCAGCCCCAGGTTCCGGCTAGCGGCGCCCCGGCTCGAGTTCCTGCGGATCCAGCTCTGCGCGCACCTCCTGTCGCTGGTATCTGCGATCCAGGGAGTGGCGACGATCGGGGTGCTCGAGATCGAGGCGCGCGGCGCGTCGGTCAGGCTGACGCAGTTCCGCCTGGATCTGGCAAGACACCAGCTGGCCGGGTACGCGCGCACAGGCGACCCGCAGGATGAAGAAGATACGGAGCTGGTCGACTGGTACCGGTACTTCAACGACCTGCTCGCCACGCCCGGGATCGCTAGGGATTACAGGGCCAGCGTGGGCCTCGGCAGCGAGTTCGTCGACATCGACCGCATCGCCTGGCCGTGCGTGACCAGCCTGCAGATATGCTGTCCGATGAGCTACGCCGATCTCAAGCGGATGGTCGACGGGATGCCCGCCCTGACGGAGCTCTCCGTGGCGAACATGATGGTGCGGCAGGAGCCCGGCGAGGCCGCGGCAGACGATGCATAGCGAAGGGGGAGAGAAAAGTAGTTCATTTTGGGGTTGGGTGGAGGCTTGAAAGGCTAAGAAACAGAAGAAACAGAAGAAAATGGAAAAAGGAAATGTCGCTCAGGCAGCAGCTGGCTTGCTACTGTTGGATAGCGTTTTAGCGAGGACAATATAATAAAATCATCCGCTCTCGGCAAACGCAGACGGCGACGCCGACGCCGACGCCGACGACAGCGAGGGCGAGAGGGCATCGGCGCCCAGCGGCTCCAGCTCAATGCCGCCGGCAGCATCGGCGGCCGACGCGCTGCCTCCGCTCGCACTCAGCTGGCGCGGCGACCTCCGCCGCCTGGGCGCGGCCTGCGCGGCGGGCTCGGTGCGGTTGACGGCCTCAACCAGCAGCGCGTGCACGTGATCGCTGGCCAGAGCAGCAACGCCATTGGCGGACCGGACAACCGGGCCCCAGAGCCCCAGGCTGTGGATGACGAAGGCGGAGCCGCCCACCAGCGCGGCAAGCACAAGGTAGAGCGGGTTGAAGAGAATGGCCATCGCCTCGTTCCACCCGAGCACGACAAGCAGAACAAGCACCCACGCGGGCACGTGGCTCTGCGTGGTGACCATGGCGCGCTTGGCCTCCAGATACAGCGCGTCGGCCTCGCGCGCAAACCGCTTGGCCAGCTCGCGCTGCCGCACCGGCGAGACAAGCGTCAGCGTCGCCTCGAAGTCGAATCCGGGAGGAAAGAAGCCGGCGGGCGGCAGCGTGGCCCAGCCGCGCCGCACAAGCGCCATCGCCGCCGCGCTGGATGACGATCCGCCTGCGGGCTTCAGCGAGGCGGCATCGATTCTGCTGAGCTTCGGCAGCAGCGCCTGCGCCGTGCCGCGGGCCGCCGCAAACTGCGCGTCGATGTCGTCCGACGGCTTCCACACGCGCGGCAGGCCGTTGTCGTCGTACCGGAATCCATCCTCCAGCGCGTTGCGCAGCTTCAGCAGCACCATCTGGTCGCCCACCTCCTCGCGCAGCAGCTCCGCCAGCTCCTCCCACACGCCCCGCCGCAGCCGCCGCGCCAGCACCGTGCGCTGCGGCGGCTGCTGCTGGCCCTCGGCGTCGGCCATTCCGGCGCCGTCGGCTATTCCGGCGCCGTCCATCCGCCGCTCCAGCGCATCCTCGGCGCGCGTCACCGCCACGGCGAATCCGTCGCGCATGACGGCGGCCCACATGTCGCCCTGCGTCGGGTTGTTGAGGCGCTCGGCAACAACGTCGGCCATCGCGCGTCTGGCCCGGCGCCGCAGCTGCTTGACGGCGCGCTCCATCTCCGCCACGCGCAGCCGCTCGGCCGCCGCGTCCAGCTGCATCTCGAGGTTGCGCGCCTCGGAGCCGAACGACCACGCTCCGTCCTCAGCCGTGAGCTGCGCGCAGACGGCGGCAAACCACTTTGTCACGCGTCGGCGGATGCCGCCAACGACGGCGGCAAAGCTCTCGGACTCGCCGTCATCGCCATTCTCCTCTCCCTTGCCGCTCTCCAGCGCCCGCTGGCCGTCGCTGGCAAACGAGCTGGCGGCGCGGGACGATGCGTTCTTGACCTGGTTGAGAAACAGCGAGTACAGCTCGCCGTCCAGCGTCTGCACAAGCGCTGCGCGCCTCTTCGCGTACACGTCGCCGTGGTACCGCACCGCCTGCTCGTCGAACGCAGCAAGCGCCGCGCCGCGCTCGCCCAGGACCCGGCTCCCCAGCTCCTCGACAATCGCGCCGCCCTCCACGCGCGGCCGCAGCTCCTCCACGCACGCGCGGAACGGAACCACCGCGGCCGCCGCGATCTCGTCGCACCGGTACTGCGCCAGCAGCTCCTGCTGCGTCGGCAGATCCAGATCCTTGTTGCTGACCACCTTCTCCCACACCGCCGCCGCGTAGTGCGCGAACCCGTCGGCCGGCACCCTGCGCTTGTACTCCGTCCTGAACACATATCCGGACGACTGGCGGTCCGTGAACTGCGTGCGCAGCTGCAGCGCGCGCTTCTCAAAGTTCTCGGGCTGCAGCGTCTTGTGCGGCAGCGACGCAAACCGCAGATCAAAGAAATCCGCCAGCCGCGCGTCCTGCAGCTCGGCCGGCCGGCTCAGCGAGTCCCAGATCCGCTGCATGTCCTGCTCCAGCGTGCGCGCCAGGTTCTCCAGCGGCGTCTGGCTCACGTGGTCGCGCACCACAAAGTACAGCAGCGTCTTGCTTCCGCCGGCAGCACTCTGGCCGCCGAACAGCTGCAGATTCACCTCCATCACCGTCTTCAGTAAGCCCATGTTGGCTCCGTTGTACAGCCCCACCGTGTGCTCCCACATGTTGACTATCAGCACCTCCGACACCGCCAGCGAGAACAGCGCGCTCTTGCGCTCAAAGTCCTGGTTCTCGCCGCGCTCGCGCCCGTCCGTTCCCTCCACGTCCATTATCACCACGCGCATTCCGTCCGTCCCGCGGTCCGCCCAGATCCCGCGCGTCGTCTGCTGCCGCTGCGCATCGTCCATCACGTCGAACTTTGTGCCAAACAGCCTGTTCAGCAGCGTGCCTACCAATAGTGTATCAGTGAAACAACCCGTGCATTGCATTGATCTCCACACGCTGCCGTGATTAGCTCAGCCCCCCCTTTCTTCGTGTCTGCAGTCCGCAGATTAAATGATAATCATGGGGAAAAAATAAACTCCATTCTCCTGCTCTCACTCACTCTCCTTCTCGCTGTTGCGTCTACTTACTCTTGCCGGTGCTCTGCGATCCAAACACCGCAACCACGTTGTAGTCGAACCCAGCATCGCCCAGTCGCCACCTGTCGCCCATGTAATCCGCCAGTCTGTCCCTACAGCGCCTCTCTCATTCACGTTTCGTAGTCAGAAAATGTCATTTTAAATTAGTTGGCAGAGCTGTCTCTGTATGCTAGCCGATTGGCTTCTCTCTCTGCGTGTACAGCTTGTCTGTACTACAACAACAACAACAAAAACAACAAAGTAGCTCAGCGGCACTTACGAAAACCGCTGCTCATCGTCAATAACCTGCAGGCGCGTTGAATTGGCCGAAGCAAGCCGTGACTGCGACTGCGATTGTCTCGACCTGCTCAGCCGATTCCCAGGAACCGCCGCCATCGCTCCTGCTGCCCCTGTGCCTGTCGTGAAGCCGTTGCCGTCGTCCAGGCTTGGGACCTGCTGATTGCTCAACGCCATTTGCTTGCTGCTGCCCAACAATAAGGTAGAGTACACAAGGGTGTCTTTGATTCAAATTGGATAGAAATAGAAATAGAAATAGAAGGAGGCTGGAATATAAAGAACTCAGAACCGGAGAAACACTAAAAGAGAAAAAAAGGAGGGGAAAGGGGAAAAGAAAAGGGAACGCTAAAGTTTTGAAAGCTGCTGTAAAATCGTCGAAAAGGAAGAGAATGCGCTTTTACAACGAATAAATAAAATAAAACAACGCAAAGATATGGCTCTGAAACATCATCTGGACTGGATGAATGAGCGAAAACGACTCGCTGCAATGCACGTGCTTTTCTGCTCTTTCTACTGCTTAATTGCTGCACACATGCTCAAAAGCCAGCCGTCATCAGCTCACCTTTCTCTTTCTCTCGTGAGCTGCTCAGAAAGCAGCTGGCTGTGGTGGTGTTGGGCTTGCCAGCGTATCCATGTTGAAAACGAATAAGAATAGAAAAAAGAATAGAAAAGGTGCCACGAGGCAGAAATTAGTCGCACAGACAGAAGGCAAGCTGCACTCGCAGTAAAGGAGAGAGAGAGATAGCAGTTTAGATGGAACTAGGCGGAGCGCGAGGCATCGACGCTGGTGTTGGCATTGGCAGCTACTGCCTTCTCGTCGTATTCCGTGTCGGAGCCGCCAATGGTCTTGGTGATGTCCTCAGAATGGTCCTTGATATTCCAGATGACGTACAGCATGAATGGCGCCGAGGCCACAATCAGCACCCAGTTGGCAATAAGCTGGTTGCGCGGAATGACCTTGACATCCAGCTGCCACGCAATGGCTGCACCAAACGACTGCATGCCCTTGTAGAAGCCGGCGTAGCGCGACAGCTTCTGGTTGTCGTTGCTGAGCGCACCGATGATCCAGTAGGCAAGCGACTGGTACAGCGCATCGCCGATACCGCACAGCATGTACAGAATGATGTAGCCAGATGCGCGCTTGCTCTCCTTAAAGTCCATGCGGTCTGTCTCGGGAAGCCCGGCTGGGTACTTGAGATACACGCCCAGAGCTCCGCCCCAGAGTGCGTTGAAGAACACAAACACCAGCACAAACGCAACGAAGCCGCGTCTTCTGCGCGAGAAGTTCTTGTAATCCAGCAGCCTGGAGATTGCAAAGGCGCCCAGCATCTGGAAGCCCCAGTAGAAGATGTTGTTGAAGCCACGCGTACGCATGTTGAACAGCGCGCCGTTGAGGTGGTTGAACTGGTAGGTGTAGAAGAAGTTGGATGTGAAGCACATTGGCAACAGTCCAAGCATCTTTGGGTTGAGGAAGAGCTTGATGACCTCGATGGCCTCGCGTCCGACGTTGGTGTACTTGACCAGCACAACAGAGGAGCCGTCGCTGCGAGTGACCTTGCTGGGCGGCGCAAGTGCCAGACCAAGGCAGGCGCCCAGGCACTCAAGCACCACAAACGCAATGTACACGCCATCTGCGTTCTTTGTCTGCGTGGAGTTGTAGTTGATGGCAAACGGCAGAATGCCTCCCAGCATGCCACCCAGGTTGAAGATCACCCAGAACACCGCAATGTATTTGGCCTTTTCCTCTTCGCGCGGATACGACACCATGATCATGCCCTGCGCTGCCCACAGAATTCCAGCGCCGACACCGAGAAGTGCGCCTGCTGCAATTGTGAACGATGCGTTTTTTGGGTGGTGGTTCAAGAAGATGTAAGAGGCCGAGTAGAGTGCATACATGAATCCAGATCCAAAGATAGTGTAGCGGACACCGCACAGGTTGACGATTGCTCCACCAAGAACTCCGAACACGACGAATGTGCTGTAAAGTGCCGTGTTGGCGTTGTTGCCGGCTGTTGCGTCCATCTGGCCTCCGCCGCCCAATCCGTTGACGGCATTGAACATACCTGGGCAGAGGAAGCACACAAAGCCCACCAGGACGACTTGCGTCATGGCGCTGTAGTAGCGAATCCCAAACATCCCTTTTATTGCTGCCGGTTGTGCTTTTTAGCTAGAAACCAATAGATCAAAAGGGGGAAGAGAAGGGATGGAAGGAGAAGATTATATTAAAATGTTCCTAACAAAAGACAGGGGGTGGATTGAATCTGCAAGAAAAAAACTAGTACAGCAAGAATATAATAAAAACTAAACAAAACAAAAACCCAATGGCTGGTAGATGTGGGGGAGTGGGTATGGTAATGAATGGAACAAACAACAAGAGAAAGGGAAAAAGGGGGGAAGGAGCCGGCGGCAACGCTGGTATTTATGTAAGCTGGAGAACGAGATGAAGCGAAGGCTGCGATGGATCTATTAGCAGAAGCAACACTAGACGAATTCGGCCCTTTTCCCCCCCTTCGTCCATCTCTTCTAGCGCGTGTTTTCAAGAAGAAAAAGAAGAACAAAAAAGGAATTGCATTCAGCCTGCGGCGCCTACTTTCGCACCATGCAATAACTAGGATAAGCGCAGCGGCTACGCTATCGAATAGAAAGCTTAGAGCTAGTGTTATGCATTTACGCACGCACACACACACACGCAACAAATCTCCCACATTTCTCTTCTCTTCTCTATCATCTTCATCTCTCCTTCTTCTTCTTCTTCCTACCGTACATGATGGTCAGCACAGAATATTCTCATTTGGCTGTCTCTCCGTACAATTGCCCACTGCATCAGTCATGCAACTTGGCAAGAGGTGTGGAGGAATGTTGATCGCTTTTTTTCGCTCCTATTGTTTGCTTTGAGTCTTTTATTTTTTTATAAAGACACGCCTGTTCAGCTGATTACCTACCACTTTCCGTGTTCTTGAGATGTATGTAAATTGCTTGCCATGTCAATCTTAGTCTTTATTTTTCGTCAGGAGCAATTATAACTGGTTGCTCAATATGCTACTTTTTTTTACTCCTTCCTTTCTCCCCTTTTTTCGGCCCATTCGGCAGCCCATCCATTTTGTATTTTGTCGCTCTCCACACGGCGTGACGAATCGCGAACAATAGGGATGCTCCCGGAGGACACACACTTGTATATCACTTTTTTTTGGCCGTATGATCTGGTAAGATGGTCGATATATAGAGAAAGTAAGAGAAACCCCAACCCAAATTCGGATGCCTCATGATTTGGTTTTCCTTACTTTTTTTACATGCTTGTCTTCCAGGGACTTGCTGCTCCGGAAGGAAAAAAAAGTATTGGCTTCTCTTTGCGCCTTGCTATATTTTTTTCTCAGCCATCAAATGTGCACGACCGAAAAATATGTGGAATATTTCCTGTTAAAGCTATTTTGCTAATCCTGTTTTTTGTAGCTTAGTTTATTGGCTTTAGCCTCGTAAATCTGCGGCCAATATTTTTAGCGCAAGGATCTGCAATCTGGAGGCAAATCTCCTCTAGCACATGCCTCATCAAAAAAAATACCACGCTTTTTTTTCTGTACTCTATTGCTATTTGTTGCGCTCGCTTTTCCTCCATTTTTGCATTTGTTTTCAATAATGTTATGTGTCTGGTGTAGTGGGTGGGCTGTTGTTTCTGAAAGGCAGATTCAAATACTCGCTGTTGTTGTTTTCGCTGCTGTTTTCATGTATTCTACACACACAACAACGTCATGGTTCTGTTTCCAATATCCTTTTGGCTGCTTGCATCGAATATTAAAACCTGATCGTTTCTCAAATTGCTAATTTGTCTCCGAGCTGAAATAGACAATACAAAACAGG
>JANBOK010000261.1:0-18873 GCA_027595805.1 Coemansia sp. Benny D160-2 | reverse complement strand
CTCGCCGTCATCGTAGTTCTCCACGCCAAAGCCGCCGAATTCGTCATCGTCGTGGCCATCGCTCCTTCCGGTGTCCGACATTTCCAGCTTCTTTTTTGTTATAGGGAAAATAAAAAAGGCAAAATGAGAAGAATAAAAGAACTTTAGATTGTTATTGCAATAAAAAGAAAGAGCATGGATTTTTTTTGGAGCTGTTAGCCACTCTGGCTGGGAACAAATCACAAAACAAAAAAATTATCTAAATCCACAAAGTGGACCACGCTCTCGCAGATACCACTTGTCGCGGGGGCACAGTCGTAAAACATCTTCGTATAAAAACGACTTCTAGATGAAAGCAGACACGCTCGCTACAGCACACAGCAGGAAGATACCAGAGAAATAATTCTTTTTAATTTAAAAAGGATACTGACTGCATTGCTCACAAAGAAGTGAATAGAACACACTAAATGGCAATTATTCCACATCTTACATCACCATCATGATATAAGGGATGACGTACTTTCTTCATCTTCCTTTTGTCTCTTCTTTTCTTTTCTTTTCTTTTCCACATCCCATTTCTTCAGCACACTTTTTTCTTCTAATATTCTATAGCCACTATATTATCGCTATTGTCGATTTCTTTCTATTAAGCTCATCAAACATGTCTGCCTCTGAAGGAAAGAACAAAAAGGACAAGATCTACTGGGTGCCGCTCGAGTCGTCTCCGCAGGTGATGAACAAGATAATCGAGCACATGGGGGTTGGCGCATCAGTCAAGTTCGACGATGTCTACAATTTCGATGAAGAGATCCTTTCCAAGGTTGCGCAGCCAGTGCACGCACTGGTGTTTCTGTTTCCCGAGGTGGAGGGGACGAACATTGAGCGGGAAAGGGAGGCGCAGAGCAGCAAGGACAAGGTGTCGCCAAACATCTGGCATATGCGGCAGACCATCGGGAACGCGTGCGGAACGATGGCTATTTTCCACGCGCTGGGAAACAACCAGAAGACACTCCCGATTGGCGGGAACATTGCCGCGTTCTTTGACAAGGTGAACGGACTGTCGCCCGAAGACAAGGCCAAGGAGCTCGAGCAGAGAAAGGAGATGGAGGAGGCTCATAGGAGCGGCTCATCCGAGGACCAGTCCGCGGCGCCCGAGGCCGACGCTGAAGTCGACTACCACTACGTGGCACTGACCATCGTCGATGGCGACTTGTACGAGATTGACGGAGAGCTTTCGGTGCCCATCAACCACGGCCCGGCAACCGATGTGCTGAGAGACGGCGTCCGCGTGGCCAAGAGGCGCATTGCCGCTATGGAGGACAAGAACATTGGGTTCTCGCTCATTGCTCTCTCGTCGGTTGCGGAGGACTAGATCAGCCTTTATTCGCTTGTTTTCTGCACTCGCCATTTCATTTATCTGCCTTAATCCAGCATTCACAAAGCACAGTAGTAGAAAAAACAAAAGAGTATGTCTTTGAGAATAAGCACTATGCGCGCTGGATGGCAAAGTCGGCAACCAGGCCATCGCCTAGGCGGATCATCTCATTGACAACGTCCTGGACATTGTATCTGACCAGCGGGCGCGATGATGAAGAAGAGGAAGCCGGAGTTTCCCGTTTCACCGGAGCCATGCTGGCATGCAGACCGGCGGAGAACGGGACATCCTTGCCAACAACGGCTGGATTCCACAGACCAGCCACAACGCTGCCGCCATAGACGTCGTGGAAGACAAACACGCTGTCGCCGTAGACATCAACCAGGTCGCGGACAAACATCGACGCGGGATCGAAACCGACCATGCCGGGCTGGTTGAACGGGTTTGCGCGCTGCTTCACATGCGCCAGCGTCTGCGACTGGCTCTGGGCTTGGGCGGTTGGTAAAAGGTTCTTAAACACCTCGGCAGAGTCCCCGCCGGCTACTGATCCACTGGTGCCAGTAGAAGCAGAGCTCGTGGCCTCCTCCATCGTTTCAAAGGCCGACTTTGGCGGCTGCTCGTACTTGCGGCACACCACGTCCTGGTCCAGGCGGATGACAAAGTCGTAGTCGCCAAGCGGTGTGGCAAACACCTGCGGCAGCCACGAATCGGTGCCGGCGGAAACGCACCGGGCAACACATTCGAGCGATGCAGTTGCCAGATCGCGGATACGGCGCGTAAGCACGGGTGGCACGGTGCCCCACCACTGCGCGGCAGGGTCGTCCTCCGTGGCAATGCGCACGGCATTGGTGACCTTGTTCTTCCGCTGCGCTTCGTCGAATTCCTTCTGTAGCAGTCCAAACTTTTCGGCCGACATGCCTTCGCTTCTCCACACGCCCATCGCCTGGTTCTTCAATCTGCTCGACTCTCCCTCTTCGTCACCGTCATCGTCGTATATGTTGGCGCCAAAGTCCACGGCGCACAGATCCTCCTTCCACCGCCACTGAGAGAGAAGCTGCAAGCTCTGCACGAATCCAGCGTACGCAGACGCCGGTGTGGCAAGCGCATTGTTGGCAGAGGACGACCCGGCAAACACACAGGCAACCACGAGTTCGGCGAGCTCCTCGGGAACGCCCACGGTTTGGCCAAGAAGCATGTGCCGCGACAACCAGCGCTTCAGCAAACGGATGGTAAGCGATGCGGACGGGTGATGGCGCTGGCACATATCCATAATGTGTCTGTGGTGCGTGGGGCGCCACCGGTTGGTGCGCAACCAGCGACGGTGCGCGTGCTCAAGCGCCAGCGTGGTAGCCGGAGACGGATTACCCGCCAGCCGGAGCTCGCGCACCTTGCGTGTCAGAAGCTCTCCCTCGTGGTCGCACAGAATGCTCAGACGGAACGTGTATCCGCTGGCCGCATGGCGAATATCCAGCACGTTGTCGCGCTCGTAATCCATATCGTCTGCGTCGCGGGATGCCATGCGCGTGGCCGAGATCCCCGTGGTCAGCCCATCTGCCGCTCCGTAGCCAAAGAACCGGTTTCCCACGTCTACTTGCGAGTCAGGGTGCGCCGCCGCATAGCACTCGCCAATCCGCAGAAGGAACGCAGCCTTGACCTTGTGCAAGGCTGCAATATCGTCCGGCCACTTGGTAGACCCTGCAAATTCGATAATTGCATGCAGGGGCTCGATGTACGAGTCGTCGCCGCCATTACGCGACAAGGCCAAGGGCTTGGGCGGCGTCAGCGATGCGTACCGGAGCCCCGGCGACACCGGGTGCAGCGCAAGCACACGCAGTGGGAGCTTGTCTTCCATGTCCTTGATGTCGCGCTGCAACTGGTCAAATGCACCGATCGCCCGCTCAAATGTAATCTCGTCAGCGGCCGGGCCGCAGATGTCCATCGACTGGGCAAAGTCGATCACCCGCGCCGACAGTGTAAACAGCCTTCCAACACAGTCGCCAAACGCCTGGGCCGCCTTTGGCCGTGCCTTATCGACAACCAGCAGGTCTTCGGCAATCATGACCTCTGGTGTTGCTCGGATCGAAAAGTGCCGACGCAGAAGATACGCCACCATACGCGGCAGAATAAGCGACCTCGACTCCGTTGACATTCCGTTGGCGCCCCACACAACAGCAAGCCGGATCGACGCGTCGCGGAACCGACGCAGCTCGGCACGCTCGCCCCAGTACGCGCGGAACCGGGCTGCCATCTGGGGCTCGGCATCGGGGTTTGGTCCCAGATCAACCAGCCGGCTGGATGCATCCTCGCTAGCAATTATTCCGACGAAGAACACGCACGACTCTCTCTTGGTTGAACCTGCGTCTGACACGCAAGGATGAACGGCAACAATGCGCGCTTGTCTCTCAAGTGCAGATGAAAGGAACGATGCGATCCGACTTTGCACTGCGGTCACTGCGTTTCCGTGGTCGAGTTCCGCCAGTCTGCGTGCCACACATGTTGCCGAACCATCACCACCACCCGTGCTCGGTGCCAGGAACCGCGAGATATCATCGACCTCCAGACGGAACACATGGTCGTATCTCGACACCGCCAGCCGGGTGAGTCGGGAATCCAAAAAGATGCGGTCAAACCTGTTCTCCGCATGGTGGTTGATGTCAAGCGCAGTCTGTCGCGCAGCCATCCGCAACTCTGCAAGCTCCCATTCCTGGGCGCCAGCCAGTAGATTAAGCGACCCCGACGGGTCAACAAACACTGCACCGAAATTACTGGCAAACGCGGCCATGTCCACCGCACTGCCAAACGCAACAGGAATGTCCTCAAAGTCATGAAGCGCCAGGAACTCTACCGTGCTCTTGAACAGCTGGTGCGCAGACATTGTTGGCGACAACCGGAACCGTCTCTCCGTCACTTCTCCTGACATGGTCCCACGCAGCAGCCATGCCAGAACCATGGTTAGCACAAAGCCCGTGACCCGCTGGGTGCGTGCCAGACTATGCGACCCGACCTGGGTCCCGCCCACACTGCGCTGCCCGTGCCATATGCGCAGCAATGAAGCAGCACGTGCAAACTCGGGGCACATTTCGGCGGTCTCAAACAGGTACTTCATGTGCGTCAAAAACAGTGCATCGCCCAGGAGCGCCGAGTTGTACAGCGGCGTTGGTGGCAGCGAACTCGAGCCAGATGACGAAGGGTCGTCGCCTGATTCGGTGGCCCCCGCAGCGGCAGGATCAATATGGCTGGGCCGCACGTGGTTGCGGTCGGGAGCCAAGCGCTTCAACGGAAGCGTGTCGTGGGCAATGCTGGGAAGAATGCGCACCACCACACCTCCGGGAAGGCTGTCCAGACTCTTGACACCCTTTAGCGGACGCATTGCAATGATCGGGAGTCTCTGGTCGCCATGCATGCACTCGATGTTGATGTCAAACGCATCCCGTAACGCAGCGGACTGCTTCAGGCCAATGAATAGCACGGCCACGTAGAACGCACGCTTGTAAAAGTACCTGTAGTTCAGGTGGTCGCGATCCTGGAACAAGGCGGACGGCATTTGCACCACCATATCAACATTGAAGCCCGTGCGCGAGGCCACGGCCATGCCAAGCGGATAGCTACCCACAACGTTAATAACCGTCGGAGGCTGGAACCCAAGCTTAATGAGCATGTCGTCGCTGGGAGGCGGATCCGGGAACGGAATCTGTAGCTTCTCTCCTGTTGCCAATTTGCTGCTGCCACTAATCCTGTGGATATACTTTGTGGCTGCGCGCACACCCATCTCGTCAACCGGGTCCTGTGATCCCAGGGCATCGCGGATCTGTCGAAGCGCCGCATCCAGTCCGCGTGTGGCCTTTGATCCGGCACCCACGCACGTTTCGGCCAGCAACTCGTCCTCCTGCAGTTTGAACAGATTGCTCTTGAACAGCAGTGTTGTTTCGTTGAGCGCCATGATCTCTGCGTTTGTAGCTTTGGCATCCAGGCCTCTTTTGTGCTGACCGCTGGTCTTTTCCAGCGCGCCATTGCTATTGTTGTTATTGATGTCAGCGTCCATCTCTTCATCGTCACCGTCACTCACATCGCCAGCCTCCTCGTCTTCGTTATCGTCTTCGTGCGAGTCATACATTTCCTCGTCCTCTGAGGACGATTCCATCTCGTGGTCGCTTTGATCTGCCAATCGGTTGGGCTGCTGTTTATGGCTAGCAACGCTCTTTTTTGCCGTAGGCGTGCCCTGTTTGCTTGTCCAATCCTTCTTTCCTGCTGACTTTGCTGCCATGGCTGCTAGATGTGATACGGTGGAGAGGAATACCCAAAATCAGGTAAAGATAAAACAAAATATCACAGAATGAAGTCACCCAGTCAAGCTTGTTAGCCTCTCGCTGTATTCTATTTAATTTATCTAGCGTGTATCGTATGCGTTGTTTAAATTGCAAATAAAAAGAACAAGAGCGAGACAAAGGAAGCAAACAAACTCGGACCCAGCGAAAAGGAAATAGAAAACTGAATGAAAAAAGTACGAACAAATTTTCAGAAGAAAAAAGAAAAAAATAAAATAAAGCACACGCTAATCTGATATCTGCCCGATCACAAATCCCGATCAAAAGATGACCTAACCTTTAACTCCAATAACAATACAAACCCAAATAACGCCTGGAAAGAGTAAAGAAAGGATATTTATATACGAGAAACAGCAAGCAGGAAAAAGGGGAAATTCCAAAGAAGGCGAAATAGAGCAAAATAAAGAGAAAACTAGTAGTGGGGAAGAAGATGCGGTGAAAAGAGAAGAGAATAGAAAAGAGACAGCAGCATCAGGCCCAGATCTTGAGCAGACTATCCCACGAACCGGTAGCCAGAGCCATGCCATCGCTGGAAACGCCAAGACAGCTCACACGGTTATCGTGGCCCGAAAGCGTAGCAACACGCGATCCCTTAAGCACATCCCATACGTTGCAGTTAAAGTCATCGTAGCCAGCAAACAATAGGCGACCCGAGTACGAGAAGGCAACCGAGGTGATACCGCAGAGAATGTTGTCATGCGTGTACTGGTTGAGCTCACGATCTGCGCGCAAATCAAACAAACGACAGGACGCGTCATCGGACCCTGTCCCAAAGGCATCGCCGTTAGGGAAGAACTGCACAGCATTGATATCGGACTCGTGGCCCGTGAATGTCTGCACACACCGTCCGGACCGGATATCCCAGACCTTGGCGGTGGTGTCGCAGGCGCCCGAGACAAAGACATTCTTATTAGGCGATAGCGACAGCGACATAACGTCGCCAGTGTGGTCGTTGAACTCCATCGTTTTGACGCCCGCATCGATATCCCAGAGCATGCACGACATGTCGCCCGAGGACGTCAGGATCTGGCGGTCAGAGATGAAACGGCAGCAACTCAGGTACCCGGTGTGGGCCGACAGTTCGCGCGCAACCTTGACGGACCCCTCCTTTGTCTTGAGATTGTAGATCGAGCACAGGTTGTCCAGTCCGCCGCATGCCACGTAGTTGCCCGATGGTGCGTACGCACACGTCATCACCCACGATGAGCGCAGCGGAATCGCGTGGATCTTGTTTGTGCTGAATGCGTCCCACACTATCAGCTTGCCGTCCTGCGACGCTGACACGAGGTGCCGCTCGTCCTCTGCCCAGTGCATGGCGTATATCTTTGCCAGGTGGCCCTTCAGCGTCCGCCGCACCTTCATTGAGATCTTGGGCAGCGCAGGCACCTTTTCGGACGCGCGCTTAACTACATAAATGTCCAACATAAGAGGAAGAAGAAAACGGGGAGTTAGGCACAGAGGGAGGGCATTGATACCTTTTGCATTGTTAGTGTGTCGTCAATAAGGTAGGGTTGGATGATTGGCTGGCGAGAAGAGGAGCTGACATCTCCCAAACAAATCAGATACTGCGCACGGAGAGAGAGCGAGAGGGACAGGAACCCGCGAGTCTGATGAAGAAGAAAGGGATCTATCCCACTCTAACATTGTTGGATACTTTACGTGTGGTGTCGGCGAGCTTTTCCTTGGTCGACCTGATTCTATCCTTCAGCTGCTCGGCATCCCGCTTTGCGCTGGCAATTCTCTCGGCAAGGTCGGCGTTACTCATGGTGCAAACAGAGTAGTATAGTAGTGCTTTTGGAGTATGCGATGTGTGCTTATATGCTCTTTTGGAGGATGCTGGTCAGGCCAAGGAGAGGAAGGGAAATTCGCTTATGAATCTGAATTTACGCTGCAGAGACCAGAAGAGCAAAAATGTATGTATAATTAGATAGAAGGGGGGGCGTTGGTATCCCAAGGTGGCAATATCCTTTTTAGCGATAGTGGAGTGCAAGGCGGGGGATATTACTGGGTTGAGTTTGAAATTAGGTCGAGTTTGGAATCAAGTTGAGCAGTCAGTCCCTTTCTTCACCGCCCCGTCAGTCGCAAATAAGAAACAAGTACTCTATTAGGAAGGAGAAGAATAAAAATTAAAAAAAAAGAGCACAGAAGAGGAGAGGGAGGGGGAGAAAAAAAGAGCAAGGAAAGGCTTGGTTAATAGACTAGAAGAAGAAAGAGAGAGGAAAATAGAGAGGAACTCTTCCGTTCTTGGAGGGGGAAGATTTTTTGGAACTAGCGTGTTTGCTAGTTTTGGGCAAACGAGGGAGGCTTTGCTTGGGCTGTTCGTTCTGTAGAATAAAGACGCATAAAGCAGTTCATTCTCGCTGCTGTCTCTCCCTTTTCGTCTCTGTTGGTATTAGCCTGTTTGTTTGTTTGTTGGTTGGTTGGTTGGTTTGTTGTTTTGGCGGTTGTTGTTTTGTCGGTTGCTGGCTGAGACTCAATTGACCACCGCCACATGGGGTTCCATTTGGCCTTTCTCGTTTTTTTGTTTCTTGCGCTTATGCTTGTGCTTGGTGTGGTCGTTTGGGCTGGATGAATGGAATGGTGTTGTTTCAATGTCTTTCTTCTTTTTCTCTTGTAGTATATTGCGTGCCAGCCGTTGGGCAATAAGCAGTAATAAATTATGATAGTTTGTTTGGTCTGTCAGTTGTTGCTGATTCAGCGACATCATTGGAAAAGGAGGCTTAGCAGCCGTGGATGAAGAAATAAAGCATAAAAGTGACATCCTCTTTCATCAAGCATGATCCAAACGATGTGACAGCACAGCAAGGCACAACCAGCCAAGCCAGCTAATTGCCTAGCTGTAGACTAAGAATGAATGAATGTCTGCAAGTGAGCGGCATTTATTTTTTGCGCTGAGCAATTGTGCCTGCATTGCACAATTGCCTCCATGTGGACTTTCTTTTATAGCATCAATTATAGTTGGCTCTGCACCTGCTCATTCTGTTTATATATCTGGCCGCTCTTCGTGACAAAACACTAGAAGAGAAAGGAGGGAAAATCACAATGCGTACTCATAACAGAAGGTTGAGCAGCGCTTTCATGCATGGAATGCAAGTGAAGAAAGCAAGTAGATGGACAAGTCTGTGCTGCAAGATCATGGAGTGGATCCGCAATAAAACAAAGCAAGCGTACAATTGAAGGATGTGCTGTAATCGGCCATTCCTTTGTCCAATCGCAAACACCTTTGGTTTTAGCTAGGCTGCACGAATCTCATGAATCTCTTGCTTATCTCTTCGGTGTTGCCAAACATTGGACGATGCAAAGTGCGTACGGCTCATTGTGGGCGTTCCATTATCTACGTCCAATCTCAAAATAGCCATATCCTTGTTCTAGTAGCGCTACAGCCAGCCTCCACGGCTGAAAGGGGGAGGGAGAGCCTGCCATTCCTGCAACAAAAAAAAGTGAAAAGCTTGAGAAGACGGCCATTGTAGAGACAAGTACAGTTACGGTCTTTTTTTTTGTCTCCCTAGCCAAAGGAAACAGTCCAAAGATCAGGTCCGTGCCAGCGCAGTAGACCAACAAGGACCTGTGATTACTACGGCCGTCTAATCTGTCGGACATGCCGTCCCCGTTTCTTGTGTTACTTATTCCACTTTATTTTCTTTCCAAGATGTCCAGCAGATGTGGATTATCCCACAAAGCATTGGGCGCACAAGCTAAGAAAAAAAAGCAGACTATGTCATGATCTGATCTAGAGCTTGCTCTTGGCAGCCAAGCGGGCGGCCTTGCGCGCGTTCTGGTGGCGGATCTCCAGCTGGGCGATCTGGCGGGAATGGACTTCGTCGGGACCGTCAGCAATGCGGAGGGTGCGCATGCCAGCCCAGAACTCAGCCAGCGGGGTGTCCTGGCCAACGCCAGCAGCACCGTACATCTGGATCGCACGGTCCAGAATAGCCAGCACCACCGTAGGCACAACTACTTTGGCCATAGCAATCTCCTTAAGCGCGTTTTTGGCGCCCACCTTGTCAATCATATCGGCGGCGCGCAGCACAAGCATGCGTGCGGACTCTAGATCCATACGCGATTTGGCAATGTAGTCGAGCACAACGCCGTGCTCGGCGATTGCGCGACCGAAGGTATGGCGGCTCTGTACGCGCTCGACCATCAGCTCCACGGCGCGCTCGGCCATTCCAAGCGACCGCATGCAGTGGTGGATCCGCCCGGGTCCCAGACGGCCCTGGATGACCTCGAAACCGCGACCCTCGCCCAGCACCAGGTTCTCGGCCGGCACCCACACATTGTCAAACACCACCTCGCAATGGCCGTGCGGCGCATCGTCGTATCCAAACACAGTCAACGGCCGCACAACGGTCACGCCGGGCGCATCCGCCGGCACAACAACGATTGACTGCTGCTGGTGCTTCTTGGCCGTCGTATCGGTCTTGCCCATCGTTATGAACACTGCGCATTTGGGATGTCCGGCACCAGAGATCCACCACTTGCGTCCACTGACCTTGTATCCGCCACCGCTGCGCTCGATGCGCGTGCATATGTTGGTGGCATCCGACGACGCGACCGCCGGCTCCGTCATCGCAAACGCTGACCGGATCTCGCCGTTCAGCAGCGGACGGAGCCACTTGTCCTTCTGCTCGCGCGTCCCGTACTTTGCCAGCACCTCCATGTTGCCGGTGTCCGGTGCGCTGCAGTTGCATGCCTCGGGCGCTATCATGTGCGACCGTCCCATGATCTCGCACAGTATCGCGTACTCGTAGTTGGTCAGACCTGCGCCCTCGGGGTACTCCTTGGGAAGAAACAAGTTCCACAGTCCCAGCTCCCGTGCGCGCTCCTTCAGCTTCTCCATCACCGGCGGAACCGTCTTCCACCGCTGTGCGCCTGTGCCCAACGCCTCGCGGTACTCCTTCTCTGCGGGGATGCACTCGTTCTCCACAAAGTCTGTCAGCACTCGCTTGAGCTCCTCAACGCGCGGCGATAGCTGTACAACCGACATGGTCTTTATGTGTTTCTCTTGTTGTTCCCGTTCAAGCCGATATGGAAAAAGTATGTATACGTAATGAACGAGTAATAGTAATAATAGTGAAAACTGATACGAAGAGGAAAGAACCAGAGTGAGAAAATGCAAGAGAAGCTTTGGCTGGTGTGTCCTCCCACCTCTTCCTCCTTTATCTGCTTCATACGTCTTTTGCAAGAGCAGTGGCCCAGAACATCCATCCTCGGCTGCTTGCTACCCGCCGAGCATGAAGAGGCAAGAGGCCTTGGTGAACGAGAGAAAGAGCGCGGAATATCGATGCCGAAGAAAATAAAATATGCGTATCTAATAGAAAAAGCACATGCCGACAGGCGCGGTTTAATACATCTACTATACCACGTGTCCGCCTATCTTTCTCATTTGTTCATTCCACCACCGTTTTGGCTGTATGGTTCGATCCCGGAGACAACGCCGGTGCCGCGAATCTTCCGTAAAGCTCCCATTCTCCGCTACCTCAACAGATGGGACCACAACGGCCAGTGAGAAAGATAATTGAAGAGAATATCATCACTAGCTAGCTAGCTAGCTTGTTAACCTGGTTTGGTTTGGTTTGGTTGTGTGAAACAAATGAATTGTGGACAAAAAGAGAGAGCAGAGAACAACAACAATAAAAGCCAGTCCGCAACGCGCCTGATGTTTATTTATTTTTAGACCTCGGCCTGGATCTCGGGCTCCTTAAAGTCAGACTTGACCTTGCTGCCCGTGTCCTCGATGGACCCGTGGCTCTCAAGAAGCTTCTGGGTGTCGATCTTGGGGAACTTGACGACCTTGCACTTCCTGATGTACACGTTCTGGAGCGGGTAGATGCCCTGGCACGCCTTCTCGATCTCGCGGCCAATCGACTCTGGGATGAACTTCTGCATCAGCTCCTTCATCGAGCTCGACGAGGCCTCCCTGGTCATGATCTCGTACATCTTCTTACGGATGTCGCGGATCTGAGCAGTCTGCGCATAGGTGGTCTTCTTGACCTGGTTTGCACGGCGCTTGGTGAACGCAATCGCAAACAGACGCAGAACGTAGCCGTCGGTGGTCTTGACATCAACGGTGGCCTCGATCAGCGACTGCCACTTCTTGACCAGCGAGCGAAGCTTGTCAGTCGTGATGCTCATGCTGTGGAAGCTGGTCAGGCAGTTGCGCCCAACAACCTCGTTGACCTGGAGCTTGAACTTGCGGTAAGCCTGCTCCTCGTCCTTGTTCAGGTCGCCAAGCGATGCCTCCACAACGCGGCCCTTCAGGTAGTCCACGGCATTCCTGGTACCCTGGCTGCGGTTGACAAGGGTCTTGCCAACAACGCGGGTCTCGAACACGGCCGGGGCGCGGATATCGTACCACTCCTTACGGCTGAACGGGTCAACGCTACACTCTTTAAATTCGGTTCATCACCATGCATACCACGCAAAAGTTGGAATTGCAAATGTGCAACGTTATGCGCAAACAATTAGCAAGCAGTCAAGAAAAAAACAAATAGCAGGCACCTATTACAAATTCGTTGATGGTTGTAATTCGTTTCACTATGCTCTGCTTAGCAGTCAGACTATCAACGTTGGCAGAGGCGTCACCACAAAAATAATGCGACAAGAACCAAGAGAACACCGTGAATTATGCACAGAGGAGATAGCATGGCTGAAAGTCTTTGGAAGTTAAAAAGCTGCTGGAAATCCGACTTTCGTTGAAAAGCAGGGCTCTCGAATCTGAATCTGCTTGGGCGTGTTTCTTCGTCTGCTTATTCAACTGAATTCAATCAGAGCAAGAACCAACGTTCCCAGCCTCTTCAGCCATACGCAAGGATTTCATTCCCGGCTTTTCAGGCGTAAAAAAACGTTCGCCTCATTGCAATTCTCCGCTACTTTCGAGCGGTGAGAATAAACTCCTCACCATCGCCGCTGCAATTCTGAATTCAATTTGTCCGAATTCCAACATGTTCCCCACTAGCTAATTCCTCTGTGCTGTTGCTGCTGTTTCGTCGCTTATTCAGATGGATACGTCCTACGTCTACTCAGCTGCGTAAATATTGAACTTACATCTTCTTCTTAAGACCCTTCTTTCCCTTGGACAGACGCCTACAGTGTTAAAAATGTGCAGCAGCAATGGATGCGCAATAATAGATTCGTACAAAATGTGCTTTAGTTTCATGGATTCGCCAGTAGTGAGCATCTCTTAAATCTCCCCGTATAATGGGCTCCGTTTTGAATGGATTCGACGTCTCTGTAGCCGCTGATGGATGCGTACTTATTCTTGCCAATGGCCATTTTGATGGATTAAATGTTGAAAAAAGAATGAATTTTTCAAGCAAGCGTGTAAAAGGAAGAAATCAAAAGCAAATTCCACGGGCCTCACCAGCCAATATTGATGTTTCTGGCCAAAAAATGGATGCTGCCGATTTTTTAGCTTTCTTTTTTGGCCGACACTTTGATCCGATCCAACTCGACAATTCTGCCTGTTGTTCTGATCAGAGAACTGGATCAGAGAATTGTGATTATGATTAAAGCCTTATTTACTGTTTTTTCTGCACAAGCCGAAGCAGCGCCTTTTTTGCCTTTGTCTGATTCGCTGGCGTCGGGCGGTATAAGCAGGGAGACTTCTTCTCCGCACACTAAACTGTGCAGAAAAGGAACAGCATGTTGGCACAATAGGCGGACCGATCTCTTATTTTCCATTCCACTCTTGCAGCTTTAGCCCGAAAAACGAGTGTTTGGACTGAGAGACGGATATGGCCCGCTTTCGTTGCTTTGCTGGGTAGGAC
Source organism: Coemansia sp. Benny D160-2 (assembly GCA_027595805.1). Lineage (NCBI taxonomy): Eukaryota > Fungi > Kickxellomycota > Kickxellomycetes > Kickxellales > Kickxellaceae > Coemansia > Coemansia sp. Benny D160-2. The sequence goes on along the minus strand of JANBOK010000261.1, from coordinate 5,425 downwards.
AATTGAGTGAGAAATGGAAATCCCCTGCATCCAAGCGTAGATATAAAATAGAAATTAGGCACAAGCATGCTGTCTTTTCTTTCTCTCTCCTCACTCGCTCATGTTTTTTTGCTCGGTCCCTGTGTGCGTCTTTTTTTTATTTTATTTGACTATAAGAAGAAGACTTTCTGCGTTGACCGCAGAACCGTTTTTCTGTTACGACCTGTACTTTCCTCGCTTCTAGTAAGTATCCACAACATCTTTTTGCGAGAATTGGCGCTAAAGGAAACCCCCCTCCCTCAAATCTATCTGGAAGTTCGCTGGCTTTGCACACCACAAAGCAATGTTCAAATCTAAGCAGACCGCCAAGACGCTCCCGAAACAGAAATAGAATGAAGTGGCAGGTAAAGGACAAAGAACACCATTCCTTTAGGCACATCCAGAAAAGCAAGGGTCACATTTCCTCCAAAGATCATTTGCCTTCCTGCTGTAAAGGAAGCGGTACCTGTTTCTACCAGCAACAGTCGCCAGATGGCAAAATATGAATTTTTGGAAAAATGTTGGTTCAGAACTTTAAAGCCCACGTCTGCTCTACGCTTCTACAGAGGCCCAAAGGACTAAACCAACCCCCCACCACAAAGGATGCACGGTTGGCTTGGGGGAGGTCTGCAGCTCTCTTTATGGCCTTTATAGGAAACCGGTTTTCTTTCTGAAAAACATTTTCCTGCATTTTTGCTTGGCAAATGTGTGGTCGCCCACATGCTGTTCCTGGCGATGCTCGTTTATGAGCCGCCAAAGTTAAGTGCGCTGCCATTTTCAGTGCTCGCTCATGTCAGTCAATCCCTTTGCCATCCAGCTTGCAAAACAAAAATAGCATCATTTTTTCTTCCTTTCTTTTTTCTCTCTTTTTCTTCTTCTTTCCTTTTTTCTCTTCCCTGCAGTCTTGCTATCTATCTGTTCTTGTCCGTCTGCTTCTTTCCTTGCCTCATAAATAAAAGTAAACCTTGTTTCTTGAGGTTTATTTGGTACCCAGATCCCTTTCTTTTTTCATTTCTTCTCTCCTCACATATCCGCCAATTGTCGTTATTCAACTTTTTTTCGCTTTGTTTACCTTATTCCCTTTCTTATTGTTCTCACTTATTCTCCATACATTCAAAAAGGACCCTGAGCTGGTTCTTATTCTCGCCATACATATATACATCCCTCTCTTTCATACTCTGCCATCCGCACTGCACATACATTGAATAACAAAAACAAAGCAGATCCTGCAGCTCGAGTTTTTCCTACTGCTAATTATCCCACCGCTTCTGAAAGGACACCAAACGCCCTTCCTCCGCCTGTAGCCGCCTGTCCGCCTCCATTATACCGTGCCCTGGATAAATAGCCTAATCCCTTGACTCTTCCGTTCTGCCCACCGTTCCTGCCAGGATAACCCACCAACCCTCTCATATTCTTATTGCTCTGGAAGCACGTGTACAGTATAAAAAGACACTCGTCTCTCTTAAAAAAAGCTCTTCTCCGCTCGTCCGCTCGCTCGTCTTTTTTTGCGCTGTTTACTGCACCCCCTAATCTTCCTTCGACTCTGCGGCTTTAGTAACCATCAAAAGTCTTATACAACCGCGCTTCAAGAACAATGAGCATCCAGATCAAGCGGTTATTCAGCAACCCTATATTTATAGGTACGCTGACGCTCTTGTATGGAGGGCTGATTGTAAGTCTGGTTTGTGGAATCATCAAATCTATTTACGTGGCGGCTACAACATGGTTTATAATCGCCTACCTCCTGCTACTTGCGCTGGCGCTTGTGCTTGCCATCCTAACAAACACGTTGAACCAGTACCGGCTGGCACTTTTGACAATGATTGGCGTTGGACTGTCGTCTAACATTGGACACATCGGATACTACATCAATGCGCGAAGCGGACCACTGCAAGCCATGTCAGCTGGTCTTATCTTTGTAGAGATCATGCTGTTCTTCTGGGTGCTTGTACTCGGCAGCGGTCCTGGCACATATCTTGCCTTGCTGTGCGGAATGGACGGCGACAGCAGCAGTGGCTCTGCCGGCGTCGCTAATGATGGCGGCATGCAGCCGGGCGACATGTCGATGAAGCACATCAACTACCGCACCACGATGGGTGGAGCGCAACCAGTTGTGGCCCCAGCCAACACCAGCTCAATCACCGACTACTACACGTCAGAGCTCACGCAGTCTATCATGACGTCAAAACAGCCAGAATCGCCAACAGGCGCGTACAAGGCACGGGCACTGTATGCGTATGATGCCAACCCCGACGACCCGAACGAGGTCTCGTTTGCAAAGGACGAGGTCATGTATGTCATTGATGACAGCGGCAAGTGGTGGCAGGTTAAAAAGAGCGACTCTACGGTTGGTATTGCACCAAGCAACTATTTGACGAGAATCGCCTCTTAACCTGCTTGCCTCTTTTCTCCTTTTTTCCTTTACTCCCCTTTTTCCTCTTCTTTTGCGTGGCTATCTTCTCTCTCTTTGGGCGGGTTGTCTGCGCAGTGGAGGATTTCTTTCTTTTCGTATATATAAACATGTCATCAATTATTTTCTGTTCTCGCCACTAAATACATATAAATGGAAAGAATGCAACACGTATTTACCAAAAAAAACAATAGCCAGGATGTTGGATGATATATTATGTTTTATTAATTAGAAATTATTATCATTCAAAACAAGCGTCTAAAGAAGCGTTGTTGTCTTTAAATTGTTATTTCACACTTGTTAATTATGCTTAAAAAGACGTTTTTGTTGGAGTATTTGATGTTTGAGGTATTGGTCTCGGCTCGGGTTTTAATAACGTGGAAAGCTATCTCGCTCATTCGGGGCTTCCAAGGAGCCAGAGCGCTATGAATTCTTTTTTAAAATGCATCTAGGTTCACGATTGACGACGTATGGGGGACTATAAACGAGTATATTGACAACCAGTTGTTGCACCGTCAAATAGAACCATAGACTTTGGGTGGTTCAAGAACGATATTCTTGTTGGCTGTATCCAGTACTTTATACAATTGCATTTCAAAGACAAGAGTGCCAATTCTCTAGGGATTTTGCCGCTATTTATAGTCAGTCGAACGTCTCTATTTTGATAAACAAAGAAAACGAGTTTCATATCAAAGTATGAATAAAACTAATTGTATTCTCGCTCAATCCCTTCTATCAAACGTTAGTATGGCAATGATAAAAAAGACTTATTTATCAACGCCAAGGAGCGCAGTCTGCTTCATAGACCCAAGCAGGGCTTTGCCCATTGTCCACATCAGTTGTGTAGAGACTGTAAGTGACCTTGGGAATATCGGGGTTGGTTTCAGTGTCAACGTCGATGATTCCGTACTTGACATGGCCCTGGCGGCGGTAGTGTAGGGTGGTTTCGCCGCTGGCATTCTTCAAGAACATGCCGACCAAGGGAAAGGTAAACTGGCTGATGGGCGACGTGGAAAACTCGACGTTTCCTGACGGCAGACGCACAGCAGCCATCTCGTGGCGGTCGCCTGAAAGGAAGAACAGATTCGGAACGTGCTTTGTGAGCTGTAGGATCTCATCGCGCTCGGTCGGATACCCTCGCCACGTGTCTTGGCTGGAGTCATAGTTGGACCAGCCAGTGGTTACCGGAACAGAAGAAACGACAAACTTGACTGCAGCCGTGTGGTTGACGTCGCGGAGCCAGCTAACAAAGTGCTCCTTCTGCTTAGCGCCTAACATGCTCTTCTGCCCATCGTCCTTGCCGTCCTCCCAGAGCGTGCGATAGCGACGCGTATCCCATGCATAGAAAGCAATGTTGCCGTATGTGAAGTTGTAGTATGCGACATCAGCCTCTGGTGGCGGTGGATTGGGACGGCCGTTGTACTCGGCAAAAGCAGTCATGGCGCTGCCCATCGGCGGTGCGTCCTTGGAGTGCCAGTTGTTCTTGATCTCGTGGTCGTCGTACACATGTAGCATCGGCACCTTGCGCACCAGGCGACGTGTCGATGGCGCCATATACACCTGGCGATAGAGACGGCGGTAGTCCTCAGTCCCAGCACCAAAGTACAGCGGCACATCGGCGTAGATAAAGTCGCCCATAAACATAATCATGTCCAGATCATCGCTATGGTCAAGCATGCTTGCAAATCCGTAGATGTCGCCGAGACTGGAAAAGGTCGGTCTGTACGGGAAGTTTGGTTTGATACACGATCCTGTCCCAAAGCGCAGTCGCGCAGGCTTTCCTGGGATTGGAGATGTCGTGAATTCAGCCGAACCAAGATAAACACTGTTGGCATGAAGTGTAGGTATGCTGCTGTACAGCTCCACAACATACTTTGTTGTTGGCTTCAGGTTCGTCAATGCCACGGTCACGGTATAGTCAGTAATGCTAGTCGGTGATTCAAACTGCCCTGCACTTTCCCAAGGAATGTTGAGTTTGCTTGCTGCTGGATCACTCCAGCCATCTGCACCAGAATCCGCAATAGCCGGGGCACTATTGGATTCCGCTGACATCAGAGGTCGATACCGCAGCTCAAGCTTGCCTCCATCAGCATACCGGACATGAAGTTTGGCCGAGTCATGATCCACAAAGCCAGGCCTGAAGACGAGCAAGTCATTCCCTGGAGACACCAGTGGTCGGTAGACAAAGTCAAGCACCATGGCAAACAGAAGCACCTGCACACCAAGCAAAATAACCTTGGCCTTGCGCACACCGCCAGTTCCATAAAGGCTTGATCTCGCTACATCAGATGTGGCATTGGCACCAGAATTAAAGGTCGGATCGTTCTTGTCGTTCCTGCCAGACACACCCGCAACCTTCCGTTGACGTACGGATCTGTTACTAGAGCTGGCATCCACAACAGAAGTGCTGGCTCTATCGTTAACGGAACCGCTTTTTACCAAGTTCATTTGTTGATCATCAGCAACTCCCGATGCAAACCAAGCCGAAACAATATCGCGCACAAGAACAAACAGTGCCACTGGGAAGGCAACCAGATCTGCAAAAAACGCGTATTGTGAAGGAACAACCCACAGCACAAACGATGCAAGCACAATGTGCAAGATCGAGGCAACGTAGATAGCCCGCATCATTTCTACCTGTCTGGCGTTCAAACTAGGTAGCTTTAAGGCCTGTAACGAGAATAAAAAAGACGAGGTATTCAGAGATAAACAATAATTTTACTTGTTTGGAGAAGAAAAGAGAAATGATAGAATCAAAATTTTTCTAGAGCTACACACGCGTGTTAATGTGACGTCATTGTCATAGTTTTTCTTTTTCAAAGAAGCATGAATTTTCTTTGTGAAAGTATTGATACTTGATATAAAAAGGATATGCAAAGTCTAGTTGTCACCCTTCAGGGTGAGGAACGTCTTAATAGCATTCTGCAGCGCATCGACTTCGGCGTCGTAGTTGCTGAGCTTTGCGGCATTTGCCTCACGCACCTCAGCAGGAACGAT
>JANBOK010000260.1:0-18885 GCA_027595805.1 Coemansia sp. Benny D160-2 | reverse complement strand
TTTTTTCCATTTTCTGTTCTTTTTTTACTTGCCTTTATTCTTCATATTTGCTACATACCCAAAGAGGGGCAACATCACCAGGCGACAATGGCAGTAAGTACCGAAAACTCGAAAGAAAAGAACAGGGCGGAGGAAGAAAACCACCACACCCCACTTTTTCTCCTTCAAATAACAAAAGCGGCAACAGGGTAAATACTAAACCCTCTTATCCTATCTGTGTACTTATAGAAGACATTCTACTTCAAAGTAAAGATGAACTGCGGGGGCTGCTCGGGCGCAGTAACCAGGGCGCTGGCGAAGAAGAAGGACGAAATCGAGAGCTTCAACGTATCGCTCGACGACCAGATTGTCGAGGTCGTTGCCGGAGACGACGATTACGAGAAGGTCAAGGAGTTCATTACGAAGACGGGAAAGGCCACCGACGACGCTACCGAGGAGGAGATCCAGGCGTATGTCAAGAAGCAGGAGGAGCTCAAGAAGCAGGAGGAGCTCAAGAACAAGCAAGAGCAAGAGCAGGAGCAGGAGCAGGAGCCAGAGGCGGCCGCTGGCGAGGCGAAACAGGAGGATGCGGCAGAGCCAAAGGAGTAGAGAAACAAGCCGGTTTCCTTTCCTCTTTTCCATATTCACTAGCATCGGGTCTATCTTCCCTTTCTCTATTTTCTTTTTCAGATCAGAAAGCAATAACAATAACACACATGGTAATCGCAACACATAACCGCGTTTTCCATTGCACAAAAAGAAAGAACAACCAGAAAGAGCAGGCTCTTTGCAATTATTATCACTGCTGCTGCTGAAGGAAATGGAACAGCCAGAACGACAGCAGCGTCTCAAAGTGCTCGTTGCTAGAAGGCAGGCGCAGTCCATGGCGCTCATTAGCGTAAACGCAAAGCTTTGCAGCAGGGACAGAAACAGCCTGTCCACGCTTACGGAGCTCGCGAACAAGCGCAGCCGTATGCGCAACATGCACGTTATCGTCGTTCCAGCCATGGACAAGCAGGATGCGGCCACCAGCAGCGGCAGCGGCAGCAGCGGAAGAAGAAGGGAACTGAAGCAACTCGTCGGCTACAGCCAGAACCGACGCATCGTGGTATTTCCGGCGGGACGCAGCATCAAGAACGCCCAGATACCGCTCGATGTAAGCGGCGCTGTACCAGTCCCAGCGCACCACGGGGGCGCCGGCCACAGCCACGCCAAACCACTCGGGATGCCGCGCAAGTGCGCGCAGCGCAACGTATCCGCCGTACGACCAGCCGTGGATCGCGATACGCGCCCTGTCGATAAACATGCACGGGGCGCCAGGGCCCAGATGCAGGGCCGCCGGCGCAGGGTCCCACCCGCCGCTGTCGCGCGAATTATGCGTGCCGGGCGGCGCAAACACCGGCGGCCTCCACAGCGCAGCCCACGGTCCCGCATCGGTTCCATTGGCAGCTTTCTGCTCTGCAATGGCAGCCGACATAGTGTGCTGGCACCACGCTGGCGGCACACCGCGCACGGGCTCCAGACACGCCAGCCCATATGTGCAGAGATACTCGAGTGCCGAGACAATGTCGCCAACCTCAAGGCGTCCGAGTCGTCCCTGGATGGCAGACTCAAACGAGAGCCCGCGGTGCGGTGTGCCGCGCCCATCGATGCACACCACAACCATGGCACGCATCTTGGCAATAGCGCGCGCGGAGGCAGCAGCAGTAGCAGTGGCAGCAGAGCCGACGGGAGCAGCGGAATCAGTAGCAAGATAGTCGCCAACACCAGAGATCGCTCCGTCGTGGTCGCGAGGCACAAACTCCGGAACCGAACCAGGCCGTGCCACCGCCGGCGTCATGCGCGTCAGCATCGCCAGGCGTCGGTGCCGCGGATACGGATACGCGTTGGTCACCAGTTGGCATTGCGGGCCGCCGTACGCATTGACCACTGTCGGATACTGCTCTCCGCGCTTGAAGTCTGGCGGCAGATACACGTGCCCAAACACAAGCTCGTATCCGTCTCCGTGGCGCCGAACAGGCACGCAGAACAGTCTGGGCACCGGGTCCCCGCCAGGCGTATGCAGCTGCTGCATTCCGTCGTCTGCCGCTATCAATCCGCCGTCGATGCCCAACAGCGTCTCGCGCCCAGAAAACGATCGTGTTGCAGCAGTCAGCGACGATGCAAAGCCGTACTTCTGCGCTGTGCCATTCTTGCTTGCTCTCGGAACCGATTCTGCTGTACCTGCCACGCCGGCCTCCTCCGTCCTACTCTGCCGAACATTACTTACCGAATCAGTAGCAGCAGCAGGTGACGGCGGTATCGGCGGCGTTGGCTTTGTGCGGATCCCACCACCACCACCACCACCATTAGCCGCCGCCGATCTTCCACCACTCCACCCGCCGTCAGTCAGCGGCTGCAACAGCGAGCTGTGGAGCAGATGGCGAGGAAGAATAGTGGGCGTGGAGCAGAACGGAAGCGCGCTCCTAACAGCCTTCGTGACTCTCTGTGAGACATACGCCGGCGTTAGGCGTTTGAGTTTAAGCAGATCGGAAGCCAACGTGGAGTGCTGGATGCTTTGTCCGCTGGTCCGTAGTTTACTCAGCAATCTCTCCACAAACATCTCGTCAGACGCAATGCTGTCAACCGACTGGCTTTGCGACGACAGCGAGATCAGCGATGACGAGGACGAGCAAACCGACACTCGACTTGTTGCTGGTTTCCGTATACTGCTCATCCGCCGCAGACTGGTGCTGCCCGACGCCACTGACACTGGGTCTGGCGATAGCAGCGGATGCGAGCGCAAAAGTGGTGCTCCGCTTATCTCCATCACACAGACGCATTGTGCGCTAGGAGCAGATTCTGCATGTCCCAATACCCGGGATTGCTGTTGTTGCTGCTGCTCGCAAACGGCAGAGTAGAACGACATGCTGTCCGACAGGTATCCGTCTGGCGTAGAGCAGACCGCATAATCATCGTCATCCTCGCCGTACAACGAGTCAATAATGCTACCGACCGGAGACTTCATATTCGACGGCTGGAGATAGTAGTTGCGTCTAAGGCTGGCGAGACCCTGGGAATAAGATGCACTGCTACTACGACATGACGCAACGGAGGCAACCGGCGTCTGGCGATGATGGTGATGATGACTATGGCGGATCATGTAGATGCAATGTCTGACCGGTGTTGTCAGATTCGACGACTGGCAGTAGAAGAACATACCGGCTGGATCAAATACAAAATGGCTATGCGTGTATCCGTTGCCCGTGAGTTGCCAGATCTTATTACTCGCCGCTGGTGCTGAGGAAACCATCATCTCCGGACCGCTCTCCACAGCAACAGTAGCAGTAGATAAGTGGTGGTTGTAGCTGACTGCGTACAGGTTGGTGGTCAGCGGGTTTGGTCTGCGCGCACTAAAGTAAACAAGCATGCGTTTCTCGTCAACAAAAACCGGCGCATCGTCAGTCACAGGCCACTTTCCGCTTGTCAGCGGCAGAATCTCCTGCTGTGCTCTATGAACACACGGTGTGCCAAGCAAGGATGCTGTCTTGGCTGGAGATGACAGCTCTTGTGACTGTTGCAGCTGTGAGTTGATGTGTGCGGTGACTAGATACAAATGGCTGAAGCCGTCAGTGCGTTCTGATGCAATAATGAAGCGTACGGCGGTATGTGTGGAGCAGGCAGGTAGAAACCGTAGCGAGTGATTAAGATTGATCCACGCATTTGGCTGCTCCTCCTCGTACAGAATATCAACAGCGGCGCCAGAAGAAGAATAAAGCGATGAATCTCCGGAAATATACGATGATGATGATGATTCATCGTCCAGCGGATCCAGTGGCCCATCGACACCGGGTGCAAAGCATTCCAACGGCACACGAATAATAGCCGTGTGTTTTTGGGCTCGGTCCAGGAGCTGGAGCCAGATCGCGCTACCGTTGCTGCCGGGACCAGCAGCTGAAACCGAAGCCGAAGCAGGAGACTCAACCACAGGCATCCAGCCGGCACGTACAACGTACTCGCACCAAGGAAACAGCTCGGCCAGCCGGAACCGCTCATACAGCGGACGCACGCGATGGCGAACAATGCCGGCGGCACCTGTGTGCTCGATCTCTACGATTACCCAATCGGTTTTGGCTCCCATTGTCCCTGGGCGTGGGTATTTCTGGAAATCAGTCAGACGGGCTGACGAGTCGTCACCGCCACCGCCGCCCTTCTCTTCTCCTCCTCCTCCTCCTCCATCCTTTCCGTACGCACACCCAGTGTCCCATCCGTACTGGTCGTCAGCAAAAAGCTTCGCAGGCGCCGTAATGGTGCTGGCCGACAACTCAGGCCTGCCACCACTGTTGCTGCCACCCGCGTCGCCGGCCAACGACGGAGGCGGCTCGGGAAGCCCGACGGCCATCACACCGCGCTCATCCAGACGCGCACACAGTATGCAATCCATGGTGGTGTTGGTGCTAGAGCTACGCAACAGCTGCGATGGAGCCCAGAATATGCCGGCCGTTCTTCCAAGCTCCTCCTCCATCGCCACATCCACAGCACCGTACTGCACTTCGCTCTCTGCCGCCGCCCACGTCACCTGTGTCTCTTGCTTGGAGATTGTATCGTAAACGACAACGTTACCGCCACGCGAGAACGCAACAAACCGGCCGTCGGCTCCACCACGCTCATAGTACCAGTCGTTCTCGCGCATCTGCTCCGAACCGCAGGCGCCGCCATCGGAAGGCTGCTCTTGGTTCTGCTTGTGTCCAATGGATGCGGAGTCAGCAACCGAGCAGTCTGTGAACAGCGCACATGCATTGGAAACCACACCACCTTCCACCTGCTGATACGCAAACTCCACACGGCCCTCGATCCACCGCCTGCCTTTATCCGCCAACAACACCATGCCCGTATCGTCCTGCCATAGTAGCCGTTCAATAGCAGCTGTCTGCAGGTACCGGAGAAGCGCAAGAGATTCGCATTCCATCATCACGTGGCAATCAGGGTCCATCCAGACACTCCGCAACGCAGCCACGGGCACGCGGAACCCATCAACCCCTGCACCCTGAGCTTCTTCCTCTTCTTCTGTTTTTGTTGATGTTGTTATGGCGGGTACCGAACAGTGCAGCAGCGATCCTCTACGCATACCGTGGGAAGGAAGTGATCCGATACACCAGACGTGGACGCCAACACACTCACTATCACTGTCATCATCGCTATGATGGTAATAATCGCTGCTGCCAAAGCCTCCGTTTCCCGTGCTGCTTCTGCTTCTTCCTGTTTGTAGCCGCGCATCCAGTGGCCGCCATATCGGCTGCAGCACAACGTTGGTTATCGATGACGGCCAGTTGCCTAGAGCCTCGCCCCGCAGGTACCGTACGCGCTGCCGGAACGAGTCCCACGTCATATCGCAGGAGAAGAAGAGGTTTAAAGAGTGGTAAGAATAAAAGATAATTGTGCGTATGGAAATAAACAAAGTTGGAAGGTAAGGAAGAATACAAATGCGCACTTGATAAGCTAGGCCCGTTTTCTTAGAATGGTGAAACGCCCTCTCTTTGAAACTTTTTGACAATAATAAAAGTACAAGTAATGATTACGATGCAAGTCAGATAATGTAGTCCAAACAAAATGAGAAGGAATGTTGAAACAAGAGATTATGAATATAGAAATGTAAGAGTATAAAAAACAATAGCAGGAAAATAAGTAGGGAAATAAAAATAAACGAAAAATGAGAAAATGAAAGTAAAAGGCGGGGGAATATGCATTTTTATAATCCGATTAAATAGCATACGATGATGAAAAGCATATACAATATTGCGGAAATTTCTCCGTTTTTTTTTTCCATCTCTCTCCATCTCTCATACGCCAAGCAGACCATCATCCTGCTTCATTGGGAGCCACAGCGCAGGGAGGTTGCCAACCAGGTACGGATGCTCGTAGACCGCCAGGCCCTGGTCCAGCACGCCCTGCAGCAGTCTGGCAGGCGACTGTTCGAAATCAGTGAACCGATCGGCCTGGATCCTGCTTTCTCTCTGGTCCCTGCCAAGCATCAGCTCCGCGCGCATCACGCCGTCATCGCCAAACGTGGTGCTGAACCGAGGAGTCGGAGTCGGAGCAGGAGTACCGCTGGTGTTGGTGGGCGGCAGTCTGCTTGCCTCATCTGTGCTCCCTGCTGCAGTTGGATTCTGCTGCTGTTGTTGCTGCTGCTGTTGTCGATGGGAAAAAGACGAATCATCGCTGGCATCGTCGTCATCCAGCGAGAGATGGCTTCCGCTGAGAACCTCCTCGGGACCCAGCAGCCCATGCTCGACATCCACGCCATTAAGACTGTAGCACCGATCAAGGTGCCTGAAGATCGGGGGCGTGCGCTGCGGATCAATATATATCTTGCTAAACACAAGCGCTGCCACCCGCTGCATCCGGCGCATCCCAGCCTCAACCAGCCTGCCCAGCGCACCCCGCCTGTTCTCCGCGTCTATCGAGTCGAGAAGAACGCCAAACGGCGAGGTGCGAGAAACAGGCGAAGGAGGAAACTGTACGTGTGTGCGTGGCAGAAGGTAGTCGGTGGACGTTGCGTGGCTGGCATGCGCAGTGCCGTCGGTTGCACCAGCACTAGCGCCGCCAGCAGTATTGGCACTGGTGTTGGCAACAACAGAGGCAGAAGAGTGGGAGTACGAGTAAGGTCCACTGCTGTACTGGCTAAGCAGATCAAGGGGCAGGAATCTGGCATTCTCGTAGAACTGACGCGACACATACGAAAGCAAGTACATGTTGGCCCACAGCAGCGGAAACAGCAGAACCACATACCCGAAGGCCCTGTTCAGCGCACATAGTCCAATTATAAGACAGTAGTAGTGCCACAGACTTCCGACCAGCAGCTTGAGCACAGGCACAATGAACTCGCCAGCAGTCTCAAACTGCCGCGCATAGACGTAGTAGACCAAGTATTTCGTCACAACGTAGGCGATCACGTAGTAGACGGCAGCAAACACACACACCAGCGGCGCAAGTGTCGAGTACGTGGCCATTATGACAAACACGAGCATCGGCTGCGGCAGAATAAACGACCAGTCGATATCGTTTGGCCGCAGCGCAGTGGCAAACTGACGCGGTGTGCGGCACACGATACGGCGGAGCACAGCAACCGAAATAGAACCCAGCTGCAGCAGCTGCACAGGGTAGTATCCGAGTCCGTAGAGCACAATGTAGTTGATGAAGAAGGGCGCAGCACCGGGCAGGTTCTTTGCAAACAGCTTGGGAATCTGCGCCGGATCCTCAACCCAGCGACGGTAGTCTGTCAGCAGAGTGCGGAACACGGTAAAGATCAGGAGAACGTTGGCAACCAGGAAGAAGAAGTAGCGCTGGAGCACGGAGCGCTGGATCCCCGATCTGCTCTGGATCCCCGAGAGTCGCGCCAGCCAGTTGAGGATGTACGGAACCAGCGCATTCATAATCGACAGCATAAACGTGGGCGTCGTGTACTGGAACAGGCCCTTGAGCCACTTGTTGCGGTCGATAAGATCGCCCAGCCGCGGGATGTAGCCTTTAAGAAAGTCGGGACTAACAAGCATCGACAGGAGAATCGAGATAGTCAGCCAGTAAACAAGCATCAACCCGTACGTCACAAGCGACATGCATCCGCGCGCAATCCGCACGCCAAGCGGCAGCGTCACGTTGTCCCAGAACACATCGCGCGGCTCGGGCGCCAGCTCCGTGCGCAGCTGGAACGGCTGCGCGTAGCTGAACGACTGCGCTGCCAGATGCGCTGACTCGGCATCGGCAAACGTCACGAATCCCACGGTTGATCTGCGGTCCTTGGTTCCGTCGAACGATGCAAACCACTCGTGCCGCACCTGCGCAACCACCGCATCCGCATGGTGGAACCGCCGCAACGAGTCCGCCAGCAGCTCCAGGATCCGGTCCAGCTTGCGCGCGCCCCGCCGAGTTCCTCCGTACTTGCCAGGCAGCGCCCACATCCGCAGCAGCTGCATCGCATCCTCGCGTCCCGGCGACACCTGGTTGTCGTCAGAATGGCTGTTCATCAGAAGAGTCTTCAGCTGGTCGCGGTCGTATCCGGGCGCCACGCACGGGTTGCCCAGGATAGCGGTAACCTGCTCCTCGATTGCCAATAACAGCCGCTCGCGCTTGCGAATAAGCACGCCGAGTCTCGAGATGCGCGGCACAACCTCGACGGCCAGCACCTTGCCCAACCCGCCGCACTGCTCAAAGTGCCGCTTCAGCGCCCGCTCCGTTGCCAGCTCGTCCGGAATCCCCGTCACCATCACCGACCGCGCCGGCCGCGTGTTGCGCACCCGCAGCACGTAGTGCCACCGCAGCGACAGCGCTTGGTATGCGAAGCGCGCAAAGTAAAAGTACACGAGTCCCGTGAACACGTAGGCAAACGCAAAATGCACAACCAGCGGCCGCTCCGACCCCATTGCCGCGCGAGTAATTCGCTCACGCATCGAAGAAGAGGAAGCAACAGCTGTGGTGGTTGTTGTGGCAGTGTCGTCTAGGAACACCTTGAGCGGCACCACCAGTGCAAACCCAATGATGCTGGCGGTAACCGACAGCGCGCCAAGCATCTTGAACAGCCGCAGCACCAGGAGCGCATCCAGCCCGACGCTGTACAAAAGGTCGTAGTCCTTGGCCCTGACTGTCATCGATATCCAGCCAAGAAACGTTTTCCCCATCCGCGCCGGCGCCGCATACAGAAGCCGTGCGCGCGGCGCATACACGTCGGGCCACCGGAACCGCAATAGGCAGAACGCTACAAAGGCGCTTCCTCCGAGCGTAGCTGCAAACACTGTTTGCGTCAGCAGGTCGCTCGGGTGCGACAGGTAGTTGTCGTAGTCGTGCGACGGGAGGCCTGGTTCCATTCCTACGCCGTGTCGTTGATTAGAATATAGCAGTACAAGTAATAGTACAAATGAGAATATAAGGAATGTCAAAGCGGGGAGCGAAAATAGAAAAGAAAGAAAAACATAAAGTGCGTGCATGCATTTTCACTCTCTTTCTTTATCCGCCCTTTCAATAACACAACGAATGCTAACAAACATGGTCACATGATGCAGGGCCATAGCAAGCCAGGCTGCAGTTTAAATATATAAATTGCCGATTACCCATTTTTTTTTCGTCGGATACCAAGACTTTATGTTGTCTTCCAATTCTTCACACTTTTTTCCAATAATCTATTAAATTAATATTGAATGTACCCGGTAACAAAGGACTTTTTAGGAAAGCCAGCCCCACCCGGCTACGTGGCGGGGCTGGGACGGGGCGCAACGGGATTCACAACACGGTCGGATATCGGGCCAGCGCGCGAAGCCAGCGCAGCATCAGGAGCAGCAGCAGTAGCAGCAGGTGGAGGAGACGCACAGAATGGGAACCAAAAGTTTATGAAGCAGCGGAAACAGGACCACAGCGCAGGCGACCGGCAGGAAGCCGAAGACGATCCGAGCAGGTTTACGAATGCGGAAAACGAAGAGGGGCTGTTCAGTAACATGCCGTACGAGGAGGACGACGAGGAGGCCGATAAAGTGTGGACGATGATAGATTCCAAGATGGAGGAGCGGCACCACGGCAACAGAAAGAAGCGGAAGCCCGACGAAACCGACAACGAAGGTGGTGGGGACTCGGCAACTGTTATCGAGGAGCAGTTGCGCGGATTCAAGCGCCAGCTCCAGGGAATGAGTGCCCAGGAGTGGGAGGCGATTCCCGATGTCTCGCAGATGGCCGAGATGGCGTCCAGAGCCAAGAAGCGCAGGAAGCACCCGGCGGCTGGCACCCGCGGCGGCGAGCGAATGTACCGCGTGTCGGATAGCGCTGTGGTTGCCGGGCTGGGCGGAGTAAACAGTGGAGTTGACCAGTCGATTAGCGCGAGCAATAGCGCATCGTACAGCAATGGCCAGCCTTCCGCTGTTGCTGATCAGTCCGACGGAATGGTAACCAACTTCATGGCGCTGGGCCAGGCCCGCGACGACGTGCTGCGCATGAAGCTCGACCAGGCAGGCGACTCCAAGTCTGGCAAAACAACAATAGACCCGCGCGGCTACCTGACCTCGCTCAACACCGTTGCCGTGAAGAACGCCTCCGAAATAGGCGACATCTCAAGGGCGCGGATGCTGCTGAAATCGGTGA
This sequence comes from Coemansia sp. Benny D160-2, assembly GCA_027595805.1. Classification (NCBI taxonomy): domain Eukaryota; kingdom Fungi; phylum Kickxellomycota; class Kickxellomycetes; order Kickxellales; family Kickxellaceae; genus Coemansia; species Coemansia sp. Benny D160-2. Next base: position 8,805 of record JANBOK010000260.1, on the reverse strand, counting down.
CAAAGACAAACCCGAAACACGCACCCGGGTGGATCGCAGCCGCACGGCTGGAGGAGATAGCAAACAAGATGTCCAAGGCGCGGGGGATCATTGCAGAGGGGTGCGAGAACTGTCCGCAGAGCGAGGACGTTTGGCTGGAGGCCGCACGACTCAACAAGGACTTGAAGGATAGCCGCAACGCCTCGCGCGTCATCCTGGCCAGCGCTGCGCGGAACTTGCCGAAATCCGTGCGGATATGGATGGCGGCGGCCGATCTGGAGCAGCAGGCCGGGGACACGAAGGCGCAGAAGCGGATCCTGCAGCGGGCGCTGGAGTATGTGCCGACCTCGGTGCTTCTGTGGAAGGCGGCCGTCGGTCTGGAGGAGCCGGACGATGCGCGTGTTCTTCTGTCGCACGCGGTTGAGCTGGTTCCGCAGAGCACCGAGCTGTGGTTGGCGCTCGCGCGACTCGAGCCCTACGAAAGAGCGCAGAAGGTCCTGAACCGTGCACGGCGGGCGGTGCCGGCCAGCCACGAGATATGGATTGCGGCGGCTCGGCTCGAGGAGCAGGAGGGCGCGGATCCGGAGAAGAAGCTGGTTTCCAGGATTATGCTGAAGGCCGTGGCCTCGCTGGCGGCTGGCGGCGGAGCGCTGGTGAGTCGGTCGGCGTGGTTCGAGCAGGCGCAGCAGTGCGAGCTTGACGGGTATCCAATCACGTGTCAGGCCATCGTGGCCGCCGCCGCCGATCTTGATTTCGACGACGACGATCTGCCAGCGGATCGCGTGGAGGCGTGGACGGAGGAGGCCGAGCGGATGCTGACAGTCTCCGAGGGCGATGCCGGTGCAAAGTGCGTGGTGACGGCGCGCGCGATCCTTGCGCATGCGCTGGAGACGATGCCGACCAGCGTGGAGTTATGGCGGCTGGCGGCGGATCTGGAGCGCGAGCACGGCAGCGCCATCGATCCATCGCTGCGTGAGCTGGATGACCTGCTGCGCCGCGGAGTGCAGCACTGTCCGCAGGCCGAGGTGCTCTGGCTGATGGCGGCGAAGGAGAAGTGGATCCGCGCCGGCGATGTCGACGGTGCGCGGGTGGTGCTGGAGGAGGCGTTTGCAGCCAACCCGGACTCGGAGGCCATTCTGCTTGCGGCCGTCAAGCTGGAGAGCGAGACCGACCAGCATGTGCGCGCACTTGCGCTGCTGGAGCGCGGGCGGTCGCTGCAGTTTGCATCCAACAGCGCAGAGAAGACAGCGCCGTTGTTGGGCACTGCCAGGATATGGATGAAGAGCGCGGTGCTGCTGCGGCAGCTCGACCGACTCGACGAGGCGCTGGACATAGCAAAGCAAGGGCTGCGCGCATTCGGAACGTCGGCCAAGCTGTGGCTCATCCAGTCGCAGCTCGAGGTGCAGCTGGGCCGCGCCGCCGACGCGCGCCAGACGCTGTCGCGGGCGCTGAAGAGCTGCCCTACATCGGTGGATCTGTGGATCTCCGCCGCGCGGCTGGAATCGTCGGCGACGCATTTCAACCAGCCGACCCGCGCCCGGGCCATTCTCGAGCGCTCCCGCGTCTACGTCCCGCGCAACCCGCGACTCTGGCTGGAGGCCGTGTGTCTCGAATGCGATTCCCCAGACGCCAATGCTGGCGCCGAGCAGATGGCTGCTGCGCGCTCGCTGCTTGCGCGGGCGCTGCAGGAGTGTCCCAAGTCCGGCTTGCTCTGGGCGCAGGCCATCCTGCTCGAGCCGCGCGCGCAGCAGCGCAAGACAAAGGCCGTGGATGCGCTGAAGGCGGCGGACAGCAGCGATCCCGCGCTCGTCGTGGTTGTTGCCAGGGTCTTCTGGGCCGAGCGGCGCGTGGAGAAGGCCCGTGCGTGGTTTGAGCGCGCCGTGAGGGCCGATCCGGACTACGGCGACGCCTGGGCCTGGTGGCTGCGCTTTGAGCTGGAGCAGGCAGCCGACGAGAAGCAGACGCAGACTCAGTTGCAGCGAGTCGACCAGCTGGAGCTGGCCTGCGCAAAGGCCGATCCGCACCACGGCCTGGTGTGGCCTTCGGTATCCAAGGACCCGCTCAATGCGCGGCTATCAACCAAGGATATCCTCCACAAGGTCGCCCAGGCGCTTGGATCCACCCGCCAGCTGTAGGTTTGCAAGTAGGAGGGGTTTTTTTTCTTTTGCACAAACTCTGTAGCTGGCGTTCTCGCTATCAAAAATTGCAGCAGTTGTTGTTGTTGGAATAATGACGAATGTTGTGGATATAGGTTATGGAAGGAAGAGTGAAAGAAAGAAAGAAAGAAAGAAAAGAAGGAAGTGTACGATAGCTGTGAAGTTTACTTTGTCTGACCCAGTTCAGTTGGCTGCGCTGTTTTGGGGCGACGTCCCTTGCTGCTGCTGCTGCTGGTTGGTGCTGCTGCTGTTGCAGACATCCGCCGCGCCAGCGCCAGCATTGTCGGAAGACAGCAGCGCGGGAGACGGTGCCGTCTGCATGGCGTTGTCGCCACTGGAACTGGCACTGCTGCTGTCCGCGCCGCGCTGTTGCAGCGGCAGATCCTGGTTCTGGTTCTGGTTCTGGGTTTGCTGAGCTGAGCCGCCGACAAGCGACGCATCAGCATCGGCCATCGTCCCAATGTGCGACATATCCGTCGGCATGCTTCCAACCGGCGTCGTTCCAAACGAGTCCACTGCGTGTTCGGCTGCGCCGGGCACAGGCGTCGCGTTGGAGTCGTCGCGCACCATACGCGCCACAGCAGCAGCGCTGCCGTCGCCAATGGGTCTGGGTGCTGCGCCAGACTCGGCCGCCCGCACCGCAGCCTCAGCGGCAGCTGCTGCTGCCACTCCGACCTCCGGCAGCATCGACTGCTGCTGGTTCCCAGCGTTGGCGTCCGATGCCGACAACGGCAGCGCTGCGCTCTGCACGGCCGGCGGCAGCAGCGGCAGCACCGGCTTCGCATCGACATCCATTTCGTTCTCATCGATGGTGACGCTGGCCTCCAGGTCGGCGTATGTGCGGCACAGCGGGCAATTGAACGCAGTGCTGGTAAACAGAATTGGCTTGACGCACTTGTAATGGAAGCAATGGGAGCACGGAGAAACAAACAGCGCCTGGAACGCAATCATCGGATACAGACAGATGCAGCACTCGCTATTGTCCGCCGACGCACCCGCACCCGCGCCTGCGCCCGAGCCCATCGCGTGGTAGGCGTTCTGGATGTTCTCCAGCACTTGGCGGCGGAACGGATTCTCGCTGTTCCACTGCCAATTGCGGTTAATCTCCAGACGAATTATAACGCACTTGTACACATCAATCTTGCCGCCCTGGTAATCGACGCCCAGCTGCAGAATATCGCCGTCGTGCAGCGGGTGCGGCCGACTTTCGACTCCCGGAGGCGACAGGCGCATGTGGTTGAGGAATGTGCCCGACGACGACTTGGTGTCCTTGATAAAGAAGCTCCCGCCGTCCGTCCATATCTCCGCATGGCTGCGACTCACAACCTTGCTTCGGAATGCAATTCGACTCATCTGCTGGCTCACCTTGTCTGTGAACCGCCCAACCTTCAGCACCGTGCCGTCCGGCACACTGCGACTCATCACGTCAAAGTACAGGCCCTTGTGCACATCCACAATGTGCGGCACAATTCGGATGTGCGGCACCCGCTCTTCGGGCTTCTCATTGCTGCTGCTTGCTGCTGGCGAATTCGTTGACGAATGGTCCGTCACGCTGCTTACCTCCACCGTCATGGATGCCGCTCCAGTCGATGCCACCGACCCTGAAACAGACCCCGGTGGTGCTGCTTGCTGCTGCTGCTGCTCATTTGACATTTGTTCTGAATACTAAAAAGTAGGTGTGTCTGATGAGAATAATGATGAGCAAGACGATAACGAATAAAATTAGCAGAAATTAATAGAGAAAATACGAATAAAAGAAGAGCAAGAAAGAAGCAAGATGAAGCAAATTAAATATAGAAAAGGAACCCTGGTGATTGCGATGTATAGTGCATCTAAAGACAAAAAAACAAAAGGGCTATGGTGGGAAAAAAGGGGGTGTTGGTAGGAGAGCGGGGATGTAGTAGAAATAAAATAAAAAAGTTTTATGGCAGAAAGAAAGAAGGAAAGAAAGGCACAAAGTTCTTTTTGGCTGTTCTTTCTTTATTTCCCTTCCTTATTTTTTTCTTCTAATGGGAACGGAGGATGCAATTGCTAGTAATTTTTTTTACTCATGCCACCAGCTACTTTCTTGAAGCAAACACGCGCAGTTTTTCTTACCTAAAGTGTGACACCTTTTTTCTCTATTGATAATTGATCATCAAATTTACATACACATCCCTCCGAAAAAGGGACCCACATGACCACACGTGACGGTCACATCGACAAGCACACGCAAATGTGATCTGATCTGATCCCACCTGTCATCTGCTTGGATTGATCGGGATCTTTTGACAATAGAGCTAAATAGCACAGATCACGCCGGGTCCAAAAAGCTGGAACGGCTCTGCCCTCTCCTTTTCTACCACATCCAAGCCACCAACACCCTTACCTTGCTTTGCTCGGAGGATCCCTCTCTTCCTAGCCCTACTTGTTGCGGTTGCTTGCTCATGGGAAAAAAAAGATACATCCATCCAAGAGAATGAGAAATCTGGTGAATTTGAAGAAAAAAAAGGAAGAATGAGAGGGGAGGCTTGGAAATACAACAAAAGGCAGCAACAATGGAAATCCCGTTGCCATGCCTCATGGCATTTAAACCATTAACGCATAAAAGAAAAAAGGTAAAAAAATAGTAAACAAGCCACCCCGTTCCAAATAATTGATGCTCCTCCGTTGGGTTGCATAAATAAGCAGCTCCATGGATGCATGCCAATATATTTTCACTCCCAGGCACAGTGGTACGTTTTGTCTGCAAAACATTTTTTCTCTTCCTCAGCAATAGACGGTGTATGCTGTATACTGAATGCTGAATGCTGTATGTCATATGTCAGAGAATAATGATAACAGGATCATCTTTGCATACCCGCCGTGCCTTATTTCCTGCTTTACAAAGAGCTGGTAATTTTGTTGTAGAAAAGAACTTGCTGCTTTTAAAAATGTAGCTTGAAAGTAGTGTATTTATACAAAGCCAGAACATTAACCTACAATATACTATTTCCTATTCCCATTCGTATGCTCTGCGTATGTCTATATAAATACAGCCAGTATTAAAAGTAACAAAAAACCATATGCCAACAGAAAAATGAATGCAAAAAACAGCTGTTTTATAAAGTCAAACCCCGATATTCCTCTGCGCATAGCAAGTAGCATTGTAGATGTGAAGAATATAAAAAAGTCGATGCAGCATGTTTCCTTTTATCCTTGTTTTCCTCCCGCTATGCATTAATTGAATGGAGTGGTTTGTAATTGTTGAGAAACAAGCAAAACAGAATATCATAAAATAATAATAATAACAACAACAACAACAAAATAAATGTGTCAAACATGGCTGAGGCTTTATATATATTTATATTTTCTTTTGTTCATCCAAAAAGCATAAAAGAGTATATAAAAAATATAAAACAAGAAAAAGGGTGGCTGGTTCTGTCATTTATACAGCTCCATCTGTTGTTGCTTTAATAAAACGGTTCTGCTCCTTACTTCCAAACCCTTTACCAAGGATGTTATTCCTTTTTTGCCTCCATTTTCTTTTTCTGCTTTCACTCGTTGTTTAGTAAAAACAAAAATAGCATTTTCTTATTTCTTCATCTATCCCGTCAATATTATTTACATCCTTCCTTTAATTAATGGAGTATATACATTGGCTCTGCGTTCTCTAATATTTTGCTAGAGTTTTTGCTTTTTTTTTCAATCCGGCTCTTATTATTTCTTTACTTATTGGCATTCTCCATAGCCATACTTAATGTCACTCGTTCACCACATGCTGGGCCTCGCAAAGCGAGCGGAGGAGGATGAGATTCTTCCAGACGGAACGCACAGGCACTCAACCAATGTTCCGGACCTCCAGAAGCAAGTGTATCTGTGGATTGGCGTAGTCGACATATTTCTGTTCAGCGTATCCACGTGCCTATTTGTGTACCGCGGACGCCGCACTCTCGATATCAACGCACACGCAGTGCTGCTGACAAGTATTGGGTCGGTTACGATTATGGTGGTCAACACATGCTTCCTGTTCCAGTTTGTATGGCCCGGCAAGTTCCCGTGCTTTGTGATCCTGTGGGCTGCGTATCCGGGCGTGATGCTGTGGATCTCGTGCACAATGGCACGGGCTGTGCGGCTGTACATTCTCAGCTTCCGAAACATGCAGAAGCTGAAAGAACGCAACAAGGCTGGCCAGATGACAGCCGCGCAGCTGTACGGGCGCGGCACGCTACGCAACAGCGACAGCGACATAGACGTTGGTATGGATGGAGTAGGAGGCGACTGTGGAGTGTTGCGCAAGGCCGGAGGCGGACTCAATGCGCTGAATCACGGCTTTGGCCCGCGCGCGCCGCAGAATGAGCCCCGGCGGCCATCGGTGTTTGCGCGCGCATACGGCGTGATTCGTCGCTGGTGGGAGCGTGAGCGCATGCAGCTCACCGAGCGGCGGCTCGTTTGGTACACGATGGGATCGACTCTGTTTGCGGCTGTTGTGTGTGCTTTCATCCAGGGATTCACCAAGGATCTGGGAATTGTGCCAATGATGTACTCCAAGTGTCCCGTGGGCGTGTGGGAGTACTTTCCGCTCTACGCACTCATTGCCTTCTACTGTCTGGTCCTGACTCCATTTATCGTCTTCCATATCTGGCCCATTAAGGACGCCTTTGGTATCCGCCATGACATTCTGCTAAACAACCTGTTTACCTTTGTTTGCATCGCCATGTTTATGGTGCAGACAAACAAGGGGTTTGGTGGCCAGGATCCGTTCTGGGACTCGTTTCTGTGGTGTTCACTGCTGTTCAACATGTCGCAGTTTACATCTATTATCATTCCGCTCATTCGCTCATACCGCCACTCGGATTCTTTTACCTGGTCCGACAACTCGGGTCGCTCAGCAAGCAAGGAGCTGTTCTACAGGGTTTTGAACCACCCTGAGCTGTTTGAGAAGCTGAAGATCTACAGTGCAGCCAACTTTTGCACTGAGATCACGCTGTTTCTGGAGGAGTACCAGGTTCTCAAGGCCAACACTGTGCGGTTCTACAATATGGGTGAGCCTGGATTCGATGACGATGACGACGACGACGATGATATTGTTGACAATATTGTCGGTGAGAGCGACAGCGAAGAAGAGATCAATCTGGGCACTGTTACTGCCAACAACCAGTCTAATCGTTGGAACGACGGCGCTATTGCTCCACTGCCTGTTGCCTATGCTCGCGACAACATTACTGGATCCAACGGCAACACTGGAGGAATGTATGGAAGCGAGATCCGGAATGGAAATGAGAGCGGTGGAAGGTCATCTGGAACGCCTGTGCATGGCGAAGAAAAGGATGCGCTGCGTCTGCATTTGAATGGTGGCGGCGGAGGCAAACAGATTGATCTTGAAAGCAATCCAGACACCATCATATCTGTTGGCGATGCTGGCTCCATTGCCGAGGACGCTGCCAACTACGGCGACAAGGCAACCATGATGAACAGACGCATGCAGAAGCAGAGCGGTGGTGGTAGTCTTGGCACTGCTTACCAGACACAGATACCTGCTGCTGCAAGACTAGCTGATAAAAGCGGTGTTGCTGGCGTCTATTCTTCTGGTGCCGGTATGTCAACAGTAATGCCTGTTCCTGCCAATTCGGGATCAACAAAGATTGGTCGCCTTTTCGGCGTGTTCAAAGGAAATCGTCGCAATAAAAGCACAGGAGCAGCCACTGGAGCTCCAGGCGGTGATGCTCTAACGGAAAATAATGGAGAAGAAGGAATCGGCGAGCAGCTGCATTATCATCACCGCCTCGATCACAGCCATCCACAAACATTCAACAACACGGCATCACTGGCCATCGGAGGAGCAGCAATCGGCAATCTGCCTGTACGGCGCAACAGCAGTGGCGAGGACATTATGGTTCTGTCGCGCATTCCGCCATTCACGCCAGTCAGGTACACGATCATCTCAACGCTGATGCAAACACCAGCCGGACTGACACGCCAGGGAAACATGAACACATTCAAGACGCTTCCATTTGCGCTGCGCGGCGACTACTACGGGTTCTACTCTACGTTTATCGCTGATGGTGCCACGCTGCAGATCAATGTCGAGGGTCGGATTTCAGAGGGCATCACCCGACTGATCCATTCGCAGCAGTACACGGTGGACATGATGGATGAGGCGCATTCGGAGGTTCTGCAGCTATTGTACGACAATATATTTAAAAAGTTTGTCAGGCTGTATCACCGCGACATGGCAAGTGTCATGTAATCCTTTTTTCCCTCTCTTTTTATTTGGCTTTTTTGGTATTTTTCGTAAAGAAAGGAATATTGAATCTAGAAAGCAGCTCATATAGATGGAGTAGCCTGAGAAAGCAGTAGCAACACGCATAAATGTTGGTTGGTCGCATCACTGCAGACGTTGATAATAAAAACAATTGTGTTGATGAGGATATATAAATAGACGACAAGCAACATAATTATTTGATGGTATCAATTTGTGATGTTTACAAATGTTACCACCAATGTCGCTTTATCAAGATTATACGTAAAGCACATTGCAATTTCCCAGAGCAACAAGGTATATAATCTGTATTATTTTATATGCTCACGGACACTTGATACGATTATTATTATCAACTTGTGGCCAGCTCTCTTGTAAAAGTAAAAAATAAAGTGTAGAAACAGTATAAAAAAAAGAGTAGCATATTGTCCAGTTTTATATTCCAACATT
>JANBOK010000259.1:0-18947 GCA_027595805.1 Coemansia sp. Benny D160-2 | reverse complement strand
ATTGCGGTTCTCAGCTGAGACTTGAACAGTGCCGATCGCTCAGGCGAGATGGAAGAGGCAGCAGCAGCAGCACCGCCATTGGCATTGGCATTGGCATCGGTATTGCCATCGACATCCATGGCAGCGACAGAATCATCTACAGATGCTGCTGCTCTCACACTGGAACGCAGACGACCTGAGTGGGCGCCAGACTGCGTGGTAGCAGCATCAACAGCGCCGTCAGCGCCGGAGTCAGATTCCGAGTCTGAGTCTGAATCTGGATCGTCCGCAGTACGTACACGCTTCTGGTTGCGGCGAGATGAGCGAGCGGGTTTTGGCGGCTTCACAGCCTGCTCCTTGAAGAGCGCAAAGCGAAGTAGAGCCTTTGCGACGTCGGCGTCCTGGCGCTCGACAGCAGACGAGAGCCGCATCTTGGCGTGAGCGGTGGAGAGACGAATAAGCGTCTCCAGAGTACGCGCAGTGACAGGTGTAGTGGTCTGGACGGCGCCAGTAGAGCCGATGCCATCAAGAGCCTGGCCGCTGGCCTGTGCGCGTAGCTCAGCATAGGCGCTGGCTAGATCGTCTGCAGCGTCGGCAGTAAGCACGGGCCGCACCATGTTCTTGGCAAAGTAAAGATAGCGGCGCAGGAATTCCGTAGAAAGAACCTCACGCTTGGCCGAGTCGTCAGCCTGCGCTGCGCGGCGGCTACGGCTACGTCCGCGACGAGGTTGGGCGGCAGCAGCAACACCGGCGTGCAGATACTCGTTGAAGGGCTCAAATACTGGGCATGCACGCGCGCCGTCATCGGCACCGTCGGCGTCGTCGTCAGGCACAGCATCGGCACCGCGCAGTCCGGCCAGAATGCGCGCGGTCCCAAGACCCTGGTCCAGCAGATCGGTAGCGGGCTGGCCCAGCTCCAGACCTGGCGCCACGTAGCGATGCATGCGCAGCACATGCGACGAGATTGTGCGGTCGCGTGCCTCGTCCATTGCGTCGGTAACAATGAACAGAAGATCGAAACGCGACAGCAGCGAATCAGGCAGCGCAATGTTCTGGTGTGGCGCGCGCTTCGGATCGTAGCGCCCGTATACCGGGTTGGCGGCAGCCAGCACTGAGCACCGCGCATTGAGCGTGGTGTGGATGCCTGCCTTGGCTACAGTCACGGTCTGCTGCTCCATAACCTCGTGGATGGCTACGCGGTCCACATCTGTCATCTTGTCGAATTCATCAATGCACACCACGCCACGGTCGGCGAGAACCATGGCGCCTGCCTCCAACCGCCGCTCGCCCGAGTCCTTGTCAGCAACCACTGCCGCCGTCAGTCCCACGCCTGACGATCCGCGCCCAGTGGTTGCAATCGCCAACGGCGCTATACGCAACACATAGCGCAGCAGCTGTGACTTTGCTGTCGATGGATCGCCAACCATCAGCACATTGATGTCACCGCGAATATGCGTCCCGTTCTCCAAGTTCTTCTCACATCCGCCCAGCAGCTGCAGCAGCACTGCGCGCTTGATCTCGCTGTGTCCACAGATGCTGGGTGCCAACGACTGCGACAGAAGCTCAAACGCGTCGCCTCGCTTCCCCACCGCGTGGATGTTGCGGATGTCCGTATCTGTAAGCGCCATAGCGCCAGGCAGCCCCGCCGCGCCTGCGCTGGCATTGACGTCTCTGGCATTGGCGCCAGCACCCGCCGCTGCAAGCGATCCGGCGCCAAACACGCGCACTGCGTTAACTACAATGACTGTGCGGAATATTGCCGACGTCGCCGTCGTTGCCTTGCCGCCTAGTGCGCGGTACACGCCCACCAGCGATACGCGGTCGCCTGGCTTCACTGCATCCACCAGATCGTCATCCAGAATCACATCCACACCGCGTGGGAGCTGTCCCGGCGGTGCGCGTTCTGGCATCTCCTGGATGTTGACTGTCTGGTGGTCCATGTACCTGCTGTATCCGTACTCTGTGCTTAGAGGGTTTCCCTTGTCGTCGCTCGTCGGGTAAGCGCTGCTGAATCCGCCCGACCCGTCGCCCTTGCTGCTTGTCTGGTCGCTGTAGCTCTTTGCGTAGAATGTCCGCGTTGCCTCGGAGTAGTGCACTGACCGCTCCACCTTGGGTCGCACCAGCGAGCATCGCGTAACTATTCCCTCGATGCACACCAGCCGCCCCAGCACACTTGCGCGCAGCCCTCGTGGCGTCAGCTGGTGCGCCCCGAACGATCCGTGAAAACCAGCCGCCACGCGGAACGTTGCTGCTTCAACACTATGTCCAATGCTGCTTGCCAATGACTGCCCAAGCTCCGTTGCCGCCGCCTCAAACGCCGGAATATATTCTGCCGGCTCCATCACTATGCTCTCAGCAAGTGTTGCATCAAACTCACGGATGTGGTCTATTGACACAATCACCCGCGGCTTCTCGCTCTTTACTACGCGCTCAAGCGCCTCCATATCCACGTTAATTCTGTTCTCGCGCTCTAGATATTCACGGCAATGTCTCTGCCGTTCCAGAAACATATCCTCCGCAAGGTTGGTGTCGGGAAGCGTGTACTGCGTACCTCCTGCACCCAAACCTGCTCCTGGCAGCGTTGCTGGCTCTGAATATACTTCCATTTTCCTGCTGACGGTGTCTTTTGCTGGCTCGTGTGAACAAAATAATAACTTTCTGGCGCAAGTACAACCACCACAATAACTACAACTATACCTATAGCCTTGGAAAACTGGGTCTGTAAAAAGCTGCTTACTGTAAATAAATAAATGTGAAAAGAAAAGGCGTGGTCAGAGGAGAAAAGTGGGAAACGATGTTTGCTTCTACTTTCCTGATGTTTTCTCTAGCGCTATCGTAAACAAGCGCGAAAATGACAGGCGCTCAACAAAACCCTCCCCTCCTCTTTTGTTGGTGCAGTTATTGGTTGATCTAATCGGCTACTATCATCCATATCTTGATTCTGGACGCCGCTGATTTTATAGCTCTTTCTGTACTTGTTTTTTTTTAAAAGCTAACAAAAGTGCCATGCCACTTGCTGCCGCCCTTCACTGCATCTGTTCTGACAACTGCAACTGATTCACCCTTTTTTCTCTTTGAAAGGATTTCCGCCTTATATATATAAAATTCTTACAATGGCAAAGTTTCTGCGTGGAGGCAAAGTACGTTTCGGATGGATGGATGCACCAGAATGGATTCACTTTAATGGATGCGACGTTATTATGTGTTGGATTCTGTCGTACTGGATACGGGAATACGCAAAAAAGAACTGAATTTGGTTTGTTCCAAATTTTATGTCAGGAGCCAAGAGCGGGTAGACACTGGATGACTGCAGTTCTGTGTTGGTCGGCTCGCTAATGGAGGGGGTATGAATATTGAATTGAGTGATTCGGTTTCTCAGTTTTGCATTTTATGCGAAATTGCCGCATCTTCTTTTTTCTTTTCCAATCGGTATTTTCCTGTGCTGGCAGACAAGTGTTATTCAGTTCTGCTTGCTCCAATTGAGGTGGAAATGCTTTTTAAGCTCTTGCTGCTTAATGAAAGTAAGCGACTCAACACCTCAATTAACCAGGTTTGGGCTGTAATTCTGATTAGCCATTGCCAAACTTTGCTATTGGGAAAGGAAGAAGGGCGAGAAATCCAACGCTTCAATCTATTTATTCATTCACCTCTGAGGCTGCGGTCTTGCTATTCAACGGACAAATGCGTGGCCTCAGCCGACTCTACCTGATTCTTGATCTCTTGCTCTTTTTCGTTGCGTTTGCTTACTCCTGTTTGCCCCCCAGTGCTGGTGCGCTGGCCCATGTTTTTCATTTGAAACTATTGTTTCCGTTCCTATGCCGCCAACTCTGCTTTTTTTTTTACTTAATTGTACACTTTATGTGCATTGCTTTTTTGCTGCGTTTGCTTGGCATTTGTAGGTTGTGATTATTCTTCAGGGCCGTTACGCCGGTAAGAAGGCTGTCATTGTCAAGAGCTTTGACGAGGGCACCAAGGAGCGCCCTTACCCTCACGCCGTTGTTGCTGGCATCGAGCGCTATCCTCTGAAGGTCACCAAGTCCATGAGCAGGAAGAAGGTTGCTTCCCGTTCTCACGTCAAGCCCTTCATCAAGGTCGTCAACTACTCTCATTTGATGCCAACCCGCTACAGCTTTGAGCTGGAGGAGATCAAGTCTGCTGTTACCGCCGAGACCTTCCAGGACCCTACTCAGCGCTCTGCTGCCAAGAAGGTTGTCCGCTCCAGCCTCCAGAAGCGCTACACTGCAGGCAAGAACAAGTGGTTCTTCACCAAGCTTCGCTTCTAAACACGTCCTTGCAAATGTAGCATCTTTCTATTTTTGTTGTTGTGAACAAGTGCGATCTTTTTTCACACGAATAAAATCCAAATTTCTTGATAATCGCCTTTTCCTAACGCAAACCGCACTGCATTGTCAGTCTCGTTTACAGAGCCCTGGTTTTCTTGTGAAGATATTACATGTGTCTCGGATAAAAAAAACCCCCACCCGACTGACAAATAGACACCATGTGAATTAAAATAAAAATATGACTATTACTTTTTAACTTCGTCATAAGCTGACTTTTGTACCTGGGCAAGTATTCCAAGTAAACGGCTTATTCCATCGGATTGATCCTGTGCATCATCTTGCTGCTGCGACTGAACAGACATGCCTAGGTCGCCTTCTTGCTGCGGCTGCTTATTTTCTTCGGTCTCCGGTCTTGGCAGGGCTTCAAAAGGTGAATATGCCAATTTGGACGTGTCTGCATAGTTGACGTGTTCCTTAACGAGATAATCGGAGGCCGGGTGTGTCTCACCGACAGAGGCTGCAGTGGCAGCAGCAACATTATCCTCGTCTTGAGCGGATAGCCCAGACAATAACAAGCTGGATACCAGCGGCTCACTTCTCCGCTGGTCAGATGGATCGGAAAATAACTTTGCATGCATATGTGCACCAAAAGAAGGCTCTTTGTTCTGGACACCCATCTTAACATAGTCATTCGTAACGCTTTCATCAATCATTGTTCCTGTGGTTGATGTTGAGGATGCAGTGTTTTCAGCGTTAGAGTCGGCAGGCAGTGTGTGAGATTGTGTTTGGTGGCCGATTGGTAGATCAAGCCCAAGTAGTCCTTTATGCTGCTGCAAAATCTCTTTTGCGGCTTGTGTCTTCTTTAGCAGGCTTGGATCTAGTGTTAGCCTAGACAGAACATCAAACTTGTCGCTTGTAGCAACACCACTGGCCACAGCTGATTCTTTCTGTGAGCCCATCGGCCCAATGCCTGGAATTTGCAAACTAGATGCACCTTTGTGGTCTGTAGCCTTCATAGACACCCTCGTCTCTGCATTGTTCTGGAACATGGGATCCTCGCTATGCAAGTGTGGTGTGCTTTGTAAAGATAATGCAGAGCCTTCAGTTGTGTTTTTCTCTCCTTTGCTCGTGCCTTGCGCAGAAATAAGAGCATTTTTGCCATCCGACTCGTTGTACTCTGTGGCTGTCGGATAAGAATCATGATAATGCTCTGTATGTGAGACAGAGCCATCCCATATAGAGGTTGTGAATAGAATGCCTCCTAAAAAAGACATGCCATGGCAAAAAAAGGCTGCATCATGCGCAGCACGGGCATCATAATACTCCACAATCCACTCGTTTGGCTGACCATTATATGAATAAAAGTCTTTCACATCACCATACTCTTCGAACTGCGCCCTGTCAGACTCTGTGAATCCCTGCATAGTCTTGCTCCCTTCAAGAGAAAGAAGAACCGAAGCCTGGTAGTCCTCGGGATTGGGACGGCGACCAATGGCATCTGGGCGGTGCCTCGATGGCTGCAGACTCAGATGGACGCCGCTTATTCTGATATGGCTTCCTGCACTCTTGAGCACCTGTTGCACGCATCTTGAATCGTAGAACATCACGTAGCAAATGCCACTCCTGCCAATAAGGTTGCACACATCTGCAACCTCGCCAAATCTAGAAAACCACTCTGCAATATCATCGCTATGCACAACAGTCTCCGATGATGCGCGCATAAATATCGTTCGATTTACATCCTTGTCTTTTGGCGCAATGGGAATATTTCGTTTGTATCTTCCAGCATTAGAAGCCCCATCAGGACCATTATCACTTCTGCTTCTGTTTGCATACATGGGCCCGTGGTCACTATTTGATCTACTCTGCGCACCTTTAAAATAGCCGCGCTGGCCGGATGGTCCTGAATTCTGCCAATGCCTCTGGTCCTCGCCAGCGAGAGGAAGCGAACCATAGTGATTTCCATACTTGCCTTGAAATCCATGTCCGCCTCTACCTCCGCCAAACCGACTTTCCATGTTTTCGTTGTCGTAGCCATACATGTCCCGGGTGTTGTGTCTCTGACCTACACATGAATTAAATTTTGCAGAGAACCACACACAGTACAATTCAGCAACAATACAAGGTAGTTTAGGGCGCGCTTTACACACGCGGCATGTAGCCGATAATTACCTGCTTCATTATCGTCCATTCTGTATCTAGAACCACGGAACTGGTTGCCTCTCGCTGCGCCATCCGTGTACTCATCGTCATGCTTGAAGTCGGTGGAGTTTGCCGATGTTGAGAATCCGTAGTCAGCACCCTCGTCAATTGGATAGCGGCCGTGGTCAGCCGACCACTCCCGAGATGTGCTCCAATCCCCCGACATACCGCCACCTCGCCCGCGGAGCCCTCTTCCTCTTCCTCTCTCTCTCCCTCTTGTCGGAGCCCCGCCACCTCTGCCTCTGGGTCTATGTTCGGAACCAGCCCCCATGCGACTGTCGCTTTGGGGGCTACTGGTGAATTCGGAACCTAGCACATGCATGTCGTTGGTATCCACAGCATCCCGGTCATAATACCCTCTGCGAGCCTGTCTAGAACGGCTTCTTGAGCGGGTTTTTCTGTGCTCATGGTTATGCTCGCTGTATGGATCCTTGCTGTACTGCACAGAAGCTGTGTCATCTTCGCCATCTCTGCTGTCATAGTGGCGCTGGCTATAATGGTCTTCGCCACGGGTATCGTATGTACTGCGCGTGTATGGGCTGAAACGACCATCTTTTCCTCTACCTCGACTCCCACCTCCTCTTGTTGTATACGGGCCATATGGGCCTCCTCTACCACGCCCACGGCCTCTAGCGTTTACTGAGTAGCCTTGATAGACCATTTTACCTTTTGCAGTGATGCTCCTTCTGCGGAAGGCGTGTTGCCTGGAATGTTTAAAAAAAAAAAAGCAAAGCAAGAGCACTGCCAGAATGGGTCAATGTATACTTTTCCGCCTACTTATTGCAGAACCAAATCGTAATTTACACCTGCTCGATTAAGCCTTATTTCCTTCTTTTCTATCGTTCTCTGTAAATGACACTGTTTTTTCAATCAGCAAGGTGTTCCTGGTATTACTAACAAATTAGAATTAGACAGGAGGAAACAACCGTTTTAGTTTTTTTATAAAGTTGATATAAATGTCCTGACAAGAGAAGAAACGGAAAGAATGTGGGCAGGTCTTTTTTTCCTTTTTTGAAAAAGGCCCAGCAATGATCTTTGTGGGAAAAATCATCCTCAAATTTTTCGCTCGTTATCCTAAAGAATTTTGCTTTGGGTTTGGGAAAGTGCCAACAGAAAATATCATAAAGAGCATGTTTGAGTATATTTTTAAACAGTAAATTTTACAAAGATAGAAAGCAAAATGCAACTGAAAAGACATGAACCGCATAGCTCACTGAAGCAGATAAAAGGCGCTCTGCAACTCTCTAGGAAACACTAATAAAGATGCAATGGCCATATTTTCTGTGCATTGTGCGGCGGCTAATTTCCAACAGTATGAAACAATGGTCGCCACGACGCTGTGAAAACGGGTGGCTCGCCCATCTTACGAGCCATTATACCCGTTTTTTCAACAGTGTTGCTTTTGTCGCCAATATGGTTTGTAATTGGCGACATATCACCAATCGAGAGCGTATGTAACTGCAGCTTCTCAGCGGGCATCATTTCGCGACCCTCGATAAGCATATCTGGTTGCCACGCCGACACGGCTAGCGCTGCTGCAATGGTGCTAAAGACAACGGCTATAGCACGCGTCATCTGGAAACTAATGAATGATGAAGATTTTGTTAATAGAACATACATTAGATGTCTACATTGAAGAACAACGCAAGGTTAACAACATGGCTGAGATTTAGTAAATGCTGGACAAAGCTCTGATTTTTAATGCAAATTTGTGGAGTGTTCTCATCTTTTCTTCATCTTCTTTCTTGTCGTTTGGCCACTTTAGAATAATCTGCAACATTGCTCTCTGCGGGGGAGTGTATATGTGGAGAACAAATAGACCTGTAGAAATTAAATGCTACTACTTTCAGCCCTACATAGTATGGCATTTGCATTGCCTCCGCCTCTCTTTCTCCGCACACGACAATGTCTGACACCCAGCATGTTCTACTGCATCCAAGATGTACAGTAGTTGTCTTGCTGATCTGATTTGATCGTGTTACTGATATGTTTCGGCATGTGTGATAGACGAAAGGACGTATAAATAGCATGTTTTTAAATACATTATGAATGGGAATCTCTTTGCTCTTTATCAAAATAATTTAAACATTGAGTTGCTTTGGACTCCAGCAGAACCCTACAGTAATGTCTTTCCAAAGTCTAATCTAATGACAAGGTCAAGCCACAACGCCGTGCCTAAATAAAAACTCTTGGATGAATAACACTCTACACAATAAAATGTTTAAACACAAGGAAAAATAAAAATAAACAATAATACATACACAACCGGCGATCGAGCTGGACTTTTGTCATATTTTGACGACATATCGTGCTGGTTGTGAAAGGTCTCAACGCCTTAGGCGTATCCAGCATGTGAGGGATGTTACCGTACCAGAATCGACATTTGACGATTCTGATGATAGTGAGGATACACCGCCTCTCATTCAGCGTCTATCACTCATTCAATTCACATTTATGCAATGAATCCAATCTAGTTATTGTCAGGACCGCCGTATATGTATAAATTTTCTATTGAAGGCTTTATACATGTCATGTAGTCCGTTCATTTAAGTAGCCAGGATGCTAAATAATAAGCTGTTTTGGCAAGCAACCTAAATGCTGCAATGCTTCTTGTTTATAAACAACTCATGGCTGGCCACTATAGTACACCGCATTACTGTTTTTGAGAATGTCTTACAGATAGCACTGATGTATTGAAGCGTAGACCATCTATCCATTTTAAAAGACAAAACAACACCCTTATTGCTCTGGAACCAACTCTTGGTCCATATCGATCTTCATATTGTCTCTAACCACTAAAACAGGACATGGTGAGTTTGCCGCAAGATAATCCGCCTTGTGTCCAGTAAACCGCTCTCGAATTGATTTCGATGAATGACATCCAATAACTACCAAATCGCACTTTATCTCAAACAGCTTGCGTATCAACTCGCCACGAATATCTACTCCACGTATCGACACCCCTTTGATACTAAACCCTTCTTGCTTAATCATTGTTGCATACTTTCGAAGAAGTTCATGGCTTTTCGCCCGTTCTGCGTCTTCCTTGGCGCCGTTTGTGGATGTTAGATCACCAATTATACCGTTGGCCGCCAGTCGCACATGGATCAGAACCACCCGGTCACGCTCAAGAACTAATTCTTTCTGCAGCAGCCAGTCGACAATACACTTAGCATGCGCATCCTCTTTGATGCACACTGCAACCAGCCGCGGTTTCAGTTCCACCACCTGGTTTCGGCGACCTGAACTGCGTCGAGAGGATTTTAGGGCCACATCTGGAATCTCAATAAGCGTGCCCTTTCTGAATATTGACGGATGGCTCGTCATTGTTGCTCCTGCTGCTCCCGCAGCGCTTCCACTTGGGTGATCCATGCTCTGGGCAACAAGATCATCAAATGTAACACATTGGATCTTTTCTTCTGGCTGCGCGCTGTCAGTAGCACTGGTATTGTTTTCTGTGTCGCTCATCGGTGCTGTCAGCAGGCGCTACGCAGGTTTGATTTGTTTAGAGAACAAATGATACTGTTGGTGATCGAGATGTGTGAAAGTGACAAGGCCGAACTTGGAAAACAAGCAAAACAGGATAATGCCTTGTAGGACAATAAAGCGCTTAAAAAGAAAAAGAAAAGAAAGACAAATCGACAAAAAAACTACTTTTCAAAACGAGAGAAAGCAAAAGGATGTGTCTCAATTATCAAGCTTGGTGGAAGAACACAGTAATTCGTTTCTTTTTATGCAACAACCGCTCCACCGATTTGCATGTCATATGACAAAAGCCGTGTCCAGATCACAAATGTGGGTAACCACACTGAATGTAATTCACTTCTGCGGATGCGCACTAATTTTGCTGAAAAGGGAGGCTCATCCCCATCTGTCTGGTTAGAAAACCGTAACACAATCTAATCACCGATTATCCAATAAACGACGGCCAACCAAACAACATAAAGGGTTGATGCGTGATGAGCTGAGCCGTGCGACACGTTCAGTCGGATCTGCAAAAGAAACAAGCCAAAGCTGTTTATGTGGGTCTTTCTCTCTTCCACTGCTCATCCTTCTTGAATTATTGCATCTAAATGCTGTGTCCATAGCACGACCTTTATTTTATTCTTTACTCGTCTGCGTGCTTTTTCTCGTGTTTTTCGCTTTACTGTTCTCAAAGGGAGTCTAATGCTCATAGCCCATTCAGAGTAGAAATCAGAGTACTTCATCATTTTCTTGTCAGATTAGCAACACACGTGTTATAGCGCCCATCCAGTGCAGCAACAGCAGCGAACTATAAGAGCACACACAATCGACACATAACTGACAATGGTAAGGGCAATTTGTGGCTTAATCTTGGCGTATGTGTAGCACCACAGCCATGGGTCCTATTACTTTTAGCGTCTAGATGCTTAAGGAATGTGGAAGTCAATATGCTAATGTAGCACTAATATTTTTTAATTCTGGTTTGTTTTGTTTTTCGAAGCTCTAACTTGTATAGACAGACGGCGATACACTTCAGTTTGACACTCAGCACGAGGATATGATCGTAAGTATTGTCTTGTTTTAATGAACCCGTGTATCTGTTTTTTTTTTTGCTTTCTTGTAGAGGTATTGCTTGTTTCATTGTTTGACTAACCAAAGAATACAATTTTTGGTGTTGGTGTAGCACGATGCACAGTTTGACTACTACGGAAAGCGTCTAGCAACCTGCTCGTCGGACGGCACAATTCACTTGTTTGAGGTCGACGGGCAACAGCAAAAGTTTGTGGAGACGCTCAAGGAGCACTCTGGTCCTGTATGGCAGGTAGCATGGGCGCATCCAAAGTACGGCAGCGTCCTTGCATCTTGCTCCTATGATGGAACCGTTCTCATCTGGAAGGAGACGCCAGGGTCGGGCTTTTCGGTTATCAAGAAGCATGATAAGCACCAGGCTTCAGTTAACGCCATTGCGTGGGCCCCACACGAGCTAGGACCTATTCTTCTTTGTGGGTCCTCTGACGGAAGGCTATCATTGCTCACCTTTACAGAAGAAGGCGTTTGGGACGCACAAATGATTCGCAACGCTCACACCACGGGCGTTAACGCAGTTAGCTGGGCGCCTGTAATTGCGGTCGGGGCATTCACCCAGCCAGGCGCAGCTCAAAAGGCCAGCCTGGTCAAGCAATTTGCTTCGGGAGGATGCGACAACAATGTCAAGATATGGGCATATTCAGATAGCAAGAAGACATACGAGGTCATTCAAACCCTTGAGGGACACAGTGATTGGGTCAGAGATGTTGCATATGCACCAAACATTGGTCTCCCCCGCACATATCTTGCAACATGCTCTCAGGACAAGAATGTCTTTATCTGGACACAGGACTCGCAGGCTGAGCGGAGCTCGTCGGGTAGCCAAGGTGCTCCGGCTGAATGGACCCGTTCACAGCTTTCGTCAACTCCGTTCTCTGATGTTGTTTGGCGTGTGAGCTGGTCAATGTCTGGCAATGTGCTGGCTGTTTCAGGCGGTGACAACAAAATCACTCTGTGGAAGGAGAACCTCAAAGGCGAGTGGGAGCGTATAAGCGAAGTCAATGAAAATGGCCAGAGGACCTGATCCTTTGTAGTGTCTTGAGCTGCTAGAGCCTCTTTTATTTACTTTTTTTTCTGTCTAATGAAGTGGGTGCGTTTATCAAATCCTTTGTAAATTGGAGCTGTATGCCTAGGTTTTTGGTACTTTTATCGTCAGTTCCGGTGGTGAATGGTTATTGTTGAGCTACTAATCTATAAGCAAGTGTCACTTTGACAACGATTTTGGCATATCAGTTACGCTTGTTAGCTATAGCAATGTCGTGATATATAATTGTTCTCTTTACCGCTTTTCAGAACCCACTATCAGGGCTAGTGAAACGGCTGTTTGCTATTGTGCTAGGCTTGCCTTTGTGTTTTGCAACTGTCGAGTCTTCTCAATCAACATGTCCTCGACAGCTGCGCGCTCTTGTCGTTCAATATCAAGCGCCCTTTTCATTGATTCTAAATTTGAGTTGGCAACTAGATGCAGTTATTGTCAAGGTTGAATAAACAATTTTTCGGTTGGTCCATATATATCCAGGTCGACCGCAATATCAAATATAAAGCGCAAGGCTTAATAAATATAACATACCTCGAAGTCGTTCTCGTAATTCGGCAACTCGTGTTACTGTGCGGGCTTCGATAGCTTGTACCTGATCATTGCTTGCCTTTACTGCGGCATGTTGAAAGGCAATTTCCTGCGATGCTTGATACGACCAGAACGAGAGTGCACGGCTACATATATCAACTATCTCCAACGGATGAAGACCGGCAAGAATAAACGACTTGTATTGGTCGCTGACTGACAGAGATGTTGTCATTATATCTGAACTACAATCCAAATCGGGGTTTCCAACAAGAACTCCAGTTGAGCTTTTTTTAATTAGAAAAGCAATCTATTTTCTATTTCTCACTGCTATACGCAATAGCAGCAGTTTGCTTATCAATTTAAAACCGTTGCAAGAAAAAACATATCAATTACCTTGTATCAATACTCGATTGACATGCAGGACATTTCAATGAGGTTTTGAAAAAGGCTGTAGAGCACTGCATGCAGAATATATCTATTAGATGCAAAAAGTAGAACATGTATATGAAAATATATTATTGCTTTGGTGCTTGGTTCTCATGTACACATCTACATCAAACAATGTATATTTTATATCCAGCTTACGCGAACACTTTGTAATGCAAACATTCACACACTGTGACAATGCTGTTCTACATCTTATGTTATTGCATCTGACTATGTTGCGCTCTGACATTGTTGTATAAGAGGTATGCGCTGCTACAATAATATTTATTTCTGCAACAAATGCTGAGTCAAAAGAAAAAAATGTAGCAAAAAAAATATGCCACAAATATACTGCTCCATTAGAAACAAAGATCTGAGCTTGC
This sequence comes from Coemansia sp. Benny D160-2, assembly GCA_027595805.1. NCBI lineage: Eukaryota > Fungi > Kickxellomycota > Kickxellomycetes > Kickxellales > Kickxellaceae > Coemansia > Coemansia sp. Benny D160-2. The sequence continues at coordinate 5,556 of JANBOK010000259.1, read as the reverse complement.
TGTATGATTACAACGCTAGTATTGAAATTACAATTAGAGATACTCTAGGTTCTCAACTAGAACCTGCTGTATATGTTCGCCTGGGACCATTATCATTCCAACACGTCGTTTGTACTCTATCCAAAATAATAAGAGGTTCCGCCACCACATGATAGTTGTAGATATTTAGCAAAACAAAAGATACGGCATTCGTTGGCAGAAAGTGCAATTATATTGTATGCTACATGATCACTGTACCTTGAGACAGCTCATTAGTGTCCGAAAGAATAACGTTCTGCTGGCTATCGACGCATTTAAACAGTCCAGTAAACTCCCGCCCATCTTTTGTGCGTATTCTCATTTTGTGGTTGAGGTAAGATCGGATAATGTCTTTTTCAGATGGCGCTTGGGTGGTCAAACTATTATCTGGGCATTCCAGACAGGCGGTATCAACGGCGCTAGTACTGGGCCCATTGGAATTATCAGTGCCCATTTCCACAACGTGTACAAATAAAGAAAAAAGAGATGATCTGTGTAAACTGTTTCCAAGAGCTCAGCGCATCGAGTTATAGCGTTGCCTAAAACATGGAAATTCTGCTGACTGCAATCAAATCTTAACAACGTACGTATGGGATTTTTATATTTTGCACGCGATGAGAAGAAACAAGCAGGAGGAAAAATGGACTGCATGGCTTTGCCTATTGTTGCCTATCTATAAGGCTATTCGTACTGTTGCTGATGCTACTATTACTATTGCTGCTAGCTAACCCGCCAGGATCTTCCTGTCTTGAGGGCGCATCCATTACGTATCTCTCGAGGAGTAAGTAGTTTTTTCTATTCACATGGAAAAACCGTCGCATCACCCATCCGAGATATGGAACAATGGAGATAATAACATTTTTGAGAATGTTCTTTGCCATGTTTTTTTCAACCGACTCTGGCAGATCAAACGTTCTGCGTATCTCTCTGAAATAGCGGATTGCCAGTCCAGTGAATAGAAAATCACCAGCAAAGGGAATAAGCGCAACAAATGTAATACCATCGTCAGGCATTCTACGTCCAATAGTCCATTTCCTATCCAACTGTCGTGAACGACGGTATAGCGGATAAAGAATCTCTTTCTTCTGTCGGAGCGTAAGCGCAGCAGGGTTTTTGGCAGTTTTGTTGGACATTCCGACAATGACCAACGAGAGGAATATGCGTGTTAGGAAATTGTATATCCGCAAGACAAACAGTAACATAGATATCCCAATACAGTAGAGTATGTTGATCTGGTGCATAGAAAAAGGCTTCTGTTTTGAAAAATCAATATTATAACCAAAAAAAACCGCGTCTCTCGGGGCAAGGGCAGAAGTGACATTTTGCAAAAGAGAAATGTAAAGCAATTAAAGGTATCACAAGACACCATTCCTCCTTGTCTTTAGAAATACTGTACAAAAAAAGGCATACTATTCTAGACTCGAATCTTCCAGCCCACAATCCTCGACTAGAGCCATCCTGGCTATTCAATGCTCCAATGTTTGTGTAAACAAAAACCTGCCACACGTCTGGTGGACATGTCCGCTTCGCAGACAGTTATTTTTTTTAAAAACTTGCTTGCAGATATTGAGCAAGCAAAAAAAGAGGCAAAGCACCAAACTGGCATGTTATGCCCGCATGCATGCGTCTCACAGTAATACCACCCCGGTGCATGTGTGCAAATACAAGAGTTTGCTGGTATGGACGGAATATGTTCTTTGGCTGCTAACATTGTCTGGATGTAGCCAACACCACAAAAGCATAATGTGCAACAAAAAACACAACGCATTGTCATTCCGCTTTGAAAAGAAAAAAACACAGAATCTGCTGATAATTGCAGAAACGCCCCTCCCCCACCTGATACATCTCTGTTCTGCTGTTTCTGAGACAAGACGCCTGATACCATTTACACTCCCTTCGTTTGGGTGTGGATTCGGATACTGTGTTTTTTATCCCGTATATCTGGGCCGTGATTACAGCGGTGGCAAAGCATGAGGCTATGCGCTTCAGCTTATAACTGCCCAGCGCATGACGTCGTCTGTTTGCCCGATAATATCGGCGACAATTTCGGCAAAAGGGAGTTGAAGGCCAGGCCTGGCCAGGCCACATCCGCTTGCTTTAAACCCCTGTAGCTAGCTGCTACATACAGCTGGCATGGCCAGACGCCATCATTGTCCATGCATGGCTGCACCGCCTTGCCGCCGCCGCCATCATCTCTTTTCACCGCATCACATGATTATGTCCGAGCTGGCGAACACCCTGCACGTGTGCATTTCTTGTGCAGATCGCTTGTATTCCCAGCCAATGGCAGCGCGGAAAGCTGGAGGCCTCGGTTGGACGATAAATGTCCGTCGAGTTCCAGCCCTCGCCAGCATTTTCTTTTCCCGAAAACCTCGTCCATGAAAAAAAAACAATCTTTTCTCCACTTGCAAGAATACTTTAAAGCTTCTCTCGCTCTTTTCGCTTCCATACCCCTAGAAATAAAGGCTTTCCTTGGAACACATTCTCTTCTACGTCTATTTTTATTAATACTATTATACTTTTTAGCCCACGCCGTCTGTATACTGCCGTGCCTTTATATAGCACCTCTTTCTGCTTTCCTTGTTTGTTTGTTTCCTTGCTTTTTCTCGCATGGACGGCTACAGCCCTGCCGCTGCTGCTATTATCGAGCGCGTTGTTTCTTTTCTGGGAAAGAAGGAGCTTGGAATATGCAAAACGCTTAACAAAACATGGCTTACACTCGTCACCATCCAGTCTGCACGCAACATCGACTGCCACATCATCCAACTCCCGCTTCAGATTGCCTACTATCGGCGCAAGCGCCTCTTGACTACAGTGCGGAGTCTGACCATCGACCTTGGCTATGTGGATGGATATCTCTCTGTCCCGGCTTATGAGCGGCGAATCGGTGATGCTACCGCGCTTTTAAAGGGTCTGCCTGCCACTATTAGGCATCTCAAGCTGCATATACCCGAAACTCGTTCTGTGCTCTCCAACAGCGAGATCCATTTTGGATCAATGGCGCTTTGCAAGTTGCTGGGGGCGCTTCCACGCCTGACAACACTCGATCTCGGCGACTGTCCTATCGCATTGCTGGACTCGGCAGCAGGCAGCCAACTGAGCGCTATCAGAGGACTGAAGAAAGTACGCTGGTTCTCTCTTGGACGTAACGACTTGTCTTCGGCGGCCACACTATGCCAACTTGTCAGCGCAAACCATCAGACCCTTACGGCATTGTACGGCAGAAGCGATGTCACGGACAGAACACTCCAGGTTCTTTGCGCCGCTCCAAAGCTCCAATGTCTTGATGCTAGCGGCTCCAGCATTTCAGACGATGCGCTGCTTCGACTTGTGCAGACTTGTGGCAGCACCTTGCACGACCTTGTTCTCTCGGATTGTACGAGGCTTACGAAGCGCTCGATCTCTCATCTTCTGCCGGAAGCACTGCCTCGGCTGGCATCTCTGGACCTCTACAATGTCATGGTCACCACCGACACTTACCATGGCCTCTTCAATGCGCGGACACGCTGGCCTTACCTGCGCGACCTGAAGCTGAAGGCAGCAATTCCCCACACATCGCCTCGCCACGACTCGCTTGTCAACGATGACATCCTTGAGTCAATTGGACAAAACTGCCCACGCCTTGTGTCACTCCGTCTTTTTGGCTGCCACGGAATCACCGACAACGGCCTTAGCTCCATTCTTGGAAATCTTGGATATCTCCGCGAGCTTGTTGTCATGCACAGCGCCTCCGAGCCAGTGCCTGCAACCACCAGAGGCAGTACAGCCTCTGCTACCATTCCGGTGGAAACCTCGCCCTCGCTCCCAACGCCAGTCGAGAATAGCAACAACAGCAACGACTTTTGGGCTGATACCCCAGCATTGCCTAGGAATGCGCTATCTCAGCAACAGACCTCACAGGCACAGCGCAGCCTGAACTTGGTCTCTCCTCCATCTACAGCCCCAAGCAGCCCTGTCGTTTCTGAGGATGATGCTCCCAGATCTGAAAACAGTCAGCGCATATTCACCTCCCATGCACTTCACAGAGGCGTACGCTCAAAACACTTCAATCTTCTCAACTTGGATATGGAATATGACTCTGTGTGTGCTGAGCATCTAGCAAAGCTTTCGCACCTTCACGTTCTTTGTGGGCGAATGATTACTCGCCATGCAAAGTCACTTATTGAAAGCCAGTTTCCAAAGTGCAAGATGATGGTGTGGAACATTGACTGAGTCATCATCTGTTGATGGATTCAACTATGTATTATTATTTTTTTAGTATTTTAAAAATTCAAATCTCTCCTCTGTGTACCAAAATACAATGTAACTTTATAATATCTGATATTGCACGACTTTTTATTATATGAACACACAGCATTGTTTTATTCTGGTTCCAATTGATAGCTCTGGTATTATCACTTTTTACAGGTTACTGGCAGGAACATTTTGGCTGCGGATTTTGCATCTGAAATAAAGTGATTTAGGATACTGAACATATATTTAATTCATATAACAGACTGGTTTTCTTTCTGGTAGATATATGGATAGATGAAAAGGAAAACATTCTGTAAAAACATTTGTGGTTTTGTTGCATGTTAAACATATACAGAAATGTTAAAAATGTCTTCCTAGAAGATCAGCTTCACATTTCAACAAACTCTTTTCATCTTTTTTATTTTTAATTAGTACTGTTTACTAATCAATCAGCAACTTTTCTATTTTAGAGAATATAGCTATAAACTGGTGGAATTGATTGAATTTGCTAGTTCTTCTTAACTCCTTATCTTTTCAAATCCCATTGGTCAGATGTTATCTTTACCATCTGCCCATTCAAGCTTCTTAGTTAGTTATTAGCATTGTTTGCTAATGCAATTGTTGTCAATTAGTAATCATGTATTTGTTTACTCTTTTGCTGATCACTAATTGTCCAGCAATCTCTCCGTTTCCATGAATATAAAACCCCCTAGGAACCTCAAGTATCTTCCTTTTAGTTTTTCACTTAACTTTAACTTAGCTTTTCTTTAACTCTTCAAGCTTTCTTTTATAAATCTTCACTTCACTCATATTTATAAAACATTCTAACAATTGCTTCATTACTTGTCTTTTGTGATCAGGAATAATTTGGCTAAACATATTACACCTGCTAGAACAGTTATTGGATATCTGGATGAAACCAGTGAACTTAGGATTTATAACAACCAAGCCATTTCTCTCACTCCAGCAGTCAAGGCTGTAGACTCGGCTTCAGTAGTAGACTGGGGAGGAGATGCAAGTGGCTTCTTTGTTGATTTCCAAGTCACAGCTCCTTCATTCAGCATAAACACATATCCAATAGTCATAGACTCCTTGGAGTACAGCCCAAAAGATGCATCAGTATACCCTTTAAGGTAAAGTTCACTGCCTTTCTTGTAATTAATGCTAAGTTCAGCAGTTCCCTTCAGGTACCTGAGCACCTTTCTGGCAGCTGTCATGTGTTTAGCCAAAGGTTCTTGGTTGAAAGAGGCAAGTGATGAAGTTGCAAGTGCAATGTCTGGCCTGGATACCAGAGCAAGGTACTGC
>JANBOK010000258.1:0-18958 GCA_027595805.1 Coemansia sp. Benny D160-2 | reverse complement strand
AAATTCTCTGACTGTCTTCCAGCTTGGGAGGCCCACCTCAGTGTGGCTCTGGTCGGAAAAAAGCAGGTCTAGCACACTGCTGGAGAAAATGAGAGGAATAGCCCTCTTCCATTCTTCCTTGGGCAAGTCGCTGCCAAGTAAGATTGTCTCTGTTCTGCTGAAATGTGAAGCTGATCTTGTGGGGAGACATCTTAAACATTTTCACATGCTTTACATGCAATAAAAACACAGACATTTTCCTCTTCTTTGCAGTTTGCCCATTTTATCATTTGTCTTTAAAACATCTATTGTTCTTCTCAATATAACCTTTAACATTTACTGTTTTAACCATATTTGAAACTCACATTGCTAACAGTTCTCAACATGTTACAAGAATTTCATGAAAGTGGCTAACTGCAGTAGCTTTTTTTACATTTCACAGGTTAATACAGTTTTTTTGGCATAATAAATATTAATTACTATTTGGCTAACTTTAAACAAAAAGCTCAATTTGTTTGAGGTCACACCAGGCAGTATTCATAGATTTTGGGAGCAGGCCCAAGATGCCAGGTGCACTTTTGGAAAAGAGAATTGCTTTAAGCCAATTAGCCTAATACCTAAAATTGTTGCTGCTGTAATTTTAGAAAAATGTAGTCACAGAAAATATTAGATATTTTATGTTATCTATTGTTAACTGTCAACCAAGGAAGTGTGGCAATGACATGTACATATTTAATAGTGAATACTATATACACATATCTATAGTTTATTCCAATAACCAACTCATGAGTTATTTGAAAAACCTTGACAATGTGAACAACATTGTAACAGTTTTTGACTGATTGTAATTTTCAGGGGACTAATCAAAGCACATGTCATTGCTTTCACATTTTCACTATTGCAAAGTTACAATGACAAAACAGGTCAAGTATTTTGCACCAAATGGGAATAAGCACCATATGATACCCATGCTGAAAATAAGAATACCCAACACCATTATGTAGTATGTATATATATTCAAGGTTTCCACTATTTTGGTTGAAAAGCAACACCTCAGGTCTTCTTTATATGAAAAAGGCCAATTTCAGGATAATCCTTAAGATTGTCATTGCCAAAGTTATCTTTTGTTTGAATGAGCAATTGAACCTTCAGCACTTGCAAAGCGATTATGTGGGGGAACAATGTGACAGAACATCCAGACCCATGCAGAGACATGCTTGGACAGCAAAATACCGATGCCTCAAGCAAAATATTTGAAGTAATGAATAAACACCGACACCTTCTAGTTCCTGTTTGAACTAGGCCAAGAATCCCAGCCTGACAAGTTGATCATCGCTTGAGTGGCTATGCACAGCATAGAAAACAATCGGCAGATAGATGTAGACCCAACAAATCTGATTGTTGATAAATCAACTTTTATTTTTAAAAAAATTAAAAATTTTCAAGACTTGCAATACTCTTAGAAAAGTTGGTTGCTAAAGCATTTGCTTTTCTTTGGTTTTGCTGAATTAGCTGTTAACCGCACTCGTTTCTTTATTTTTTATAACACACGTACGAAACACTTGTTTGTTAATTGGCGCAGGGTCTGAGGGATTTGGGACTTGGTTTTGCTACAGTGGAAAGTTCAGGCATATAGTCATCCTTTCAGCGGAGAATTCCAAATAGTGTTGAGGAAATGTCACGGCCCGAGCATATAGCGCCACCCGAGCTGTTTTACAATGATACAGAGGCAAAAAAGTACACAAGCAACTCACGAATCGCAGCAATCCAAGCGGAAATGACGCTACGGGCAGTCGAGTTGCTAAGTCTTGGTGACGATGGACCATATTATCTGCTTGACATTGGGTGTGGATCTGGGCTAAGCGGGGAAATACTGGATGAGGATGGTCATGTATGGGCTGGAATGGATATTGCGCCGTCGATGCTTGATATAGCAGCTGACAAGGACGTTGAAGGGGATCTTTTCTTGCAGGACATAGGGCAAGGCATGGGCTTCCGTCCAGGCACATTTGATGGAGCAATTAGCATATCAGTTCTCCAGTGGTTGTGCAACGCTGACAAGAAGGAGAACAAGCCCCGTTATCGACTGCAGAGGTTTTTTTCCACGCTGTTTATGTCGCTTCAACGGGGAGCGCGTGCCATATTCCAGTTCTATCCAGAGAATGACTTGCAGATTGAGATGATAATGGGGATTGCAATGAAGTGTGGGTTCACGGGAGGTCTTGTAGCAGACTACCCAAACTCTAAGAAGGCGCGCAAATTCTATCTTTGCTTGTTTGCTGGACAAGCGGCTCCTGGCCAGAAGCAGGATCTGCCGAAGGGCCTGGGAAGCGATGAGGCGGACAACGGCATTGCTTATACGGATTCCAGGTAAGTAAGACGTGTCAAGAGCTTATGCACTGTATAATATATACGCGCTTTTCTGTGTAGATCACCACTTCTACTTTTATTGTTCTAATTGTTCCATGCTCTTAAATCTGTCGCCTTCCTTGCAGGACCCCTGCTTCTTTGGGGGGGGATGTTTGTTATTGCTTTGTGTGTAGAATCCAAACGCAGAGACGTGGGAAAACCTCCCGAAAGTCGGTCAAAGATACCGCAAGCTGGATTCTTCACAAAAAAGAGCTCTCTCGCAAGCGTGGAAAGGAAGGCGTTCCGCTAGACTCGAAGTACACGGGACGAAAGCGCAAACCAAAGTTCTGAGAATGAATTTGCCAACGAAGTGCTGTTTCCCAATAAGCGGGCCTTGTTTTCTCGCTGTTTTACATATATTTTCTGGCAGTACTGAATGCAAAACATTCTAAAAGGACATTTTGATGATGGGATATTGTTTTTCGTTGTTGTTGTTGCTGGGATGATGATAGTCACATCTTTCTGATCTGATGTTTTGGTGTAGCAATGGCAAGCCAATTGGAATTGTGGCTGCAGATACGTGCAACAATGTGCTGTGCTTGAACCGAGCAGCAAACATGTCTTTGTCAACGAGTATCTATCCACACGCAAAGAAAGAAAGAAAATGAAATGAAAAGATAAACATGCACAAATTAGCCTACTTGTGCGTGCAAGAGCGACTTGCAAACAATATCTTTTGGCGGTCCCGTGCCCAAACACAGCGCGAGATTGTGTTGGGGACAGCAACAACAGAAACAAAAGCAATTTTAGCAAGCAGGATGGGTTGCCAATAGTTTCTGCGCATGAGGACATCTGTGCGTTCTCCCCTCCTCCTCCTCCTCTCTTCTCTCCTTGCCTACTGCTGTCCGAACCCAAGAATGGAAAGCCCTTTATGCACGCCGGCGCCAGCGAGTCCGCCGTTATCTCGGTGCATCCGCATATAAAAGCAGTGTCTATCTGTCTGTTCCAGAGACACCCTTTCCTCTTCTTCTTCCCTATCCCTGTAATCTGTGTGTTCTTTTCTCCCCTACTTTTGTCTGAGATTCCACGCTGTTGTCGTACTAGCACCGGCAAGGGTTTTCTTTTCTTTGCGATGCCCCAAGACCGCCGCGCCTCGTTCACTCGCCACAACTCTCAGGATATGCGCTCGTCCAGCGCTCCTGGGGGCGTGGAGCATGCCATGCGTGTTGACCTCGACGGCTTGGTCAAGCAGGCACCAAGCGGTCCTGAGAAGGAGATGTTTGCGAAGGAAATGGACGACTTTTATCGCCTCTTCAGCCGCTACCTCTACGAGAAGAAGCATAGCAAGCCACTGTAAGTAACCTGCCTGGAGTTTCTCGTTCTTTATCGCCATGTATTCATTCTGATTTCTCTCTCTGCAAAACAGAGCATGGCGCAAACCTGTGTTTTCAATCGCGCTTGGTGTTGTTTGCCGATCTTCACATAACACTCTTCCTCTTTCCTTATCTACCCCGGCTGTTTAGCAAAACAACAACAACAACAACAACAACAAAGCAGCTATAGTGTCTAGCGCTGCCGCATCTTCCATTCTCTGGCTATATCACGCCCCACAGCTCTTTCAGATTGCTACCGCTTGTGTATAAAGTAAAGTAGTGACAAAAGCAAGAGAATCATTGCGTGTGTGCTTCCTTTGGATTTGCTTCCCCCCTCCTCCTCCCCAGTTTTTTTCTTCTGCTGTAGACGTTCTTTGTCCACCAATTGGAAAATGGCATGGTCTAAAATGCCATATTGTGCTGTAAATGTGCGCTTGCTCTCTTGAGTCTGGATCGAGAAAGATCCGTGTGGGTGGGTCTATCACCGGTATTTGGAGACTAATTCAAGGTGCCTCTACTCGCCGCCTTTCCTGTCTTTTACGCTTTGCTTGGATGCAAACAAGTGCTTGTAGGAACTGGGAGAAAGTTCGTGGCCCCAAGCCTGAAGACGTCATTGCATACACCAACCTTGACCAGAAAGATCTCAAGGGAGTTGCGCCTCTTCTCAGCAAGCTTGCTGTACTCAAGCTTAATGGTGGGCTTGGTACTACCATGGGATGCGTTGGACCCAAAAGCGCCATTGAGGTGCGCGATGGACAGACGTTCCTTGATCTGACTGTGCAGCAGGTTGAACATCTCAACCACATATCGGGCGCCGATGTCCCGCTGATACTGATGAACTCGTTCAACACCGACGGAGACACCCGTAAGATTGTACAAAAGTACAGCGCACACAACGTGAGCATCTTTACGTTCAACCAGAGCCGCTACCCGCGCTTCAAGTCTGACTCGAATTTGCCTGTGGCCCAGTCGCCCGAAATCAAACCGGGACTGTGGTATCCTCCCGGCCATGGCGATTTGTACGAGTCGTTTGCTAACTCTGGTCTCCTGGACCAGCTGATTGAAGATGGCAAGGAATGGGTCTTTGTTTCAAACGTCGATAATCTTGGGGCTACAGTTGACCCGACCATTCTGCAGCATATGGCCGACACTGGCGCCGAGTTTGTCATGGAGGTTACCGACAAAACAAAGGCCGATATCAAGGGTGGAACAATCATTGATTATGACGGGCAGGTCCGTCTACTTGAAATTGCGCAAGTGCCCAAGGCCCATGTCGACGACTTCAAGCGCGTCAAAAAGTTCAAGATCTTCAACACCAACAACATTTGGATCAACATCAAGGCGATCAAGCGCATCGTTCAGTCGCAAAAGCTTGATCTGGATCTGATTGTCAACCACAAAACCACAAACGATGGCACTCCTGTAATCCAGCTCGAGACCGCTGTTGGTGCTGCAATAAAGCACTTTTCTGGTGCGCATGGTGTCAATGTGCCTCGTTCACGCTTTTTGCCTGTAAAGTCCACTTCTGATCTTTTCCTCGTTACCTCGGATCTGTATCTCTTGGAAAATGGCCAGCTGCGTATGAATCCCAAGCGCACATTCAAGACCGTTCCAGTAGTCAAGCTCGGCGACCACTTTAAGAAGGTAAATGACTATCTGGCCCGCTTCAAGAACCCGCCTCAGATCCTAGAGCTTGATCATCTCACGGTTACCGGTGATGTGTGCTTTAGCTCGGATGTTGCCCTGCAAGGTACCGTCATTATTGTGGCCAACCATGGTGCACATATTGATATCCCACGTGGTGCCATTCTCAATGACAAGGTTGTCTCTGGAGATCTTCGTCTCCTTGACCATTAAGCCCACAGTAAAGCCAAATGATATGGGCAGTGGAACCGCATGTCATTATTCAAGGCTTTGCTTTCTATTTTAAAGCTAGTACACTTTCTGTCCTATTCTCGCCTTTCTCTTAATAAGATACATATGGCAACAGCTACATGGGAATCTGCATCTAGATTATACTTGCTAAAACCGCATCAATTTAAATATGCGAAAAGAAATAATCCCTGGCAAGTAGAGTGAACTTGAACGATGATTATTTCAGATGAAGAGAGAGAGAGAAAAGAAAGAGAGGAGGGCGGCAGAGCTAGCAACACCCACGGATCTCATCTACAAACCTAGAGAGCCTGTCAGGATCTTGGCGTGCGGTTTCAATCAACAAGAGCAGTTTCTTAATTCCAATTGTAAATGACTGCCCATCAAGACACCTGGCCAGCTCGTCATAAAGTCGGTCATATTCGATCTGTTCGTTGAACAGATGGACGCTTTGGATCACCTTCAGCACTGCTTCGATAGTGCTGATGTTCCCTACATACACCTCGTTAGAAAAAGCCGACGCCATATCCATTTGGTCAAGAACCTCACGCTCGCTTGAGGTGCCAACGACAAGCAGGCGCCGGCCTTTGGGTGGCTGCTTCTTTATAAGCACAAGCAGTGTTTGAAGCACAGTGTTGGAAAACCGAGCACCGATTGGCACCCACTCTAAAAGACGCTCGATGTTGTCGATAACTATAAGGCTCAGCGGAGACTTGTACGAGTCGTTAAACACCTTGGTAATCGCGGCAATACGCTGGCTGTCTGTAAACCCGACCATATTTTCGGGCGAAACAAGCTTTACGAATGGATACCCGCTCTCCTGAGCAATCTTCGAGGCCAGAGCCGTCTTGCCGCTTCCAGATGGTCCATGCAGCAGAATACTCACCAGTGGCGAGCGCTTACTTTGCTGCACCTGCTCCACAAACAAGTGCGCCTTGTTCAGCAGTTCTTCAATATGCGGTGCAAACATGATGATGCCGTTGGTAGCACATTGCTCAAACTCCTCCGACGCAATGCCAAAGGCAGGTTTGACTTCCTCAAGCGAGTTAATAAAGTCTTGTCTCTGGATCTTCATGGCCGAAACGTCCTGCGTCAGTTCTGCTACACTTTCAACCTTAATGTGGCGATAGAAGGCATACGACGATGCGGATTTCACAACACTTGCTATCTCTGCACCACTATAGTTTTTTGTCAAGGCCGCAAGCTCTGCAAGATCCACGTCGCTGTCTAGTATGCTGTTCTCGCGAATCTTTGCAGTGTGAATATTGATAATCTGCAAACGCCCCGGTTCGTCCGGGAGACCAACTTCTATGTGCACCTCTAGACGACCAGAGCGCAAAAGCGCATCATCGATAAGCTCCTTTCTGTTGGTCATGCCAATAATCAGAATATTATTGAGCTGATCCACACCATCGATTTTCGCTAGTAGCTGGTTAACCACCGTGTCACCAACGCCAGTGCTGTCGCTCTTTGAGCCACGCTGCTTACAAATCGCATCCAGCTCGTCAAATATGATTATATGTAGTCTGCTGGCGTCGCCCTTCTCTCGGTATTCCTTCTCGGCTGGTTCAAAAAGCTTTCTCACATTTTCCTCCGATTGACCAACAAATTTGTTAAGCACTTCTGGGCCTGAAACAATGATAGGATCAACAGCGTTGAGCATCTTGCCGATCTGTCTGGCCATGAGCGTCTTTCCTGTTCCGGGAGGCCCATAAAGAAGAATGCCCTTTACATGCTGAATCCCAAGCTTGTCGACAAGGTCCGGAGGAAAAATCCGAGAAGCGAAAGCGCGGCGGAAAATGTTGCTAAACTCCTTGTCGAGACCCCCAATGCCCAGATCCTCAAACCGAAAGTCTGGCTGAATTATCGCATTTGCCTTGAGATTGACGGATGAGCCTTTAAGCTCAATAAGCGAGTTTGTGGCCTTGGACACAGTTATTGTGGTGACAGATGTCAGCATACCAAAAAGAGTCGAGTTTTTGCTCTTGGGTTTTTTGGCGGCATCGCTGCCATCGCTTCCCATCTTTAAGTCTTGAAGAAGATCCAAAGGCATGCCAGATAGGCCTGTAACCACTGCCTTAATGTTGTTTCCGCGAAAATCAAATACAAATGGTTGTCCAAGACTAAATATCTGGTTTTCAAAACCGCCCTTTAGAATATCAGATACTTCTTCAGCGTCCATTGAAATAACGCGCTCCTGGTTAGGCGTTAAAAACGAGATCTCCACGTCCATTCGACCAAGATAGACGTCCGCGTTGGCATCGATCACTGAGTCCCCCAGGGCTTCAATGATAATCTCCTCATTAATTGAAAGTCGGCCCCACTCACGCTGAATACGAGTCGGGCCCACATACCCTGCATCAAGAGATGGTATTGGCGCAACATTAAAGATAAACTGATCGTTGACTTTGACAAAACGGGTTTGTGGGCTAAAGTCGCTAGAGCTTACAGCCAGTACGTTGCTGTATGTAAAGCTGCTGTCTGGACATTTAATCACCTTCATACGCCTTACTTCCCCAGGTTGAAAATAGACAGGACGCTTGCTACCATACTGGGATTGAGGAGCTGATGGTTGACGAGAGTGTGGATCCATCTCTCCTGCTGAATACACACGATCGTAAGCATAAGGATTTCTGCTCATAATTGCCAATACGCTGCTTGTTAATGCGATTCTTGCTGGTCTAGAAAAGACTAGATGGGTGGTGAAAAGGTGAATACAATATTAAAAAGACTGAAATGAAAAGGCAATGGGCGATAGAATAGAAAGGAAAGAAACGAAACGAAATATCAAGGGTTGCCTTTCTCTTTTTCGCAATTGTTTTGAACCACAAAAACTGTATCTTTTATTAGTGCTGGCGAGTGCCGTCAATATTTTTCATCCCTTTTTTTACGAGAAAGAATCGAATTTATATAGTTTTTCTCCTTGTGGTTGATTGTGTTATTCCTTCTCCGTTCAGCCAAGCGACCTGATTCAAAACACTGAGAGCATGAGGTGCATTCGTGTGGACCAGCCCTCTGAATTCGATGACCATATAGCATTGGCCGTTGGTCAGTCTGATGCCGTGTTTGTTCTATTTTTTGGTCGCGAAACTGAAGAAACAAACAAGTCATGGTGTCCTGACTGCGTGATAGCCGATCCTCTTATACGCAAGGCCATCAGCACCGTCGATAACTCGATCATCCTGGAGATCCCTGTTGACCGCAGCACAGACACTAGTAGCCCTGCGCTTGTCTTTAGACAACGCAATGACGTAAGCCTTCAAAAAGTTCCGACTCTTCTGCGATGGACCAAACACGGACCCTCAAGCATTCGTCTTGTGGAGGATGAGTGTCATAGAGAAGAGAACATTTTGGATTTTGTGGCCAAGACAAACGATCCATGCCCGCAGGAATAGCGCCGAATGAAGACTGTGTTGTGCGGCTTTTGTGTACTCGTGTGTACGTATTAACCAGCTTGTAAACAATTGTTTAATTATGCTCTTTGCCATCAGCAGATCAGACAAGCTAAACATTTAATACCTTTTTGAGGTAATCGCAGTTCGTATAAAGGTAGCGCATTGAAAATAGTTCAACGTTTCCACAGAGTTCAAACTATGCCGCTAAACTCTACAGACCTGCAAAGCTTTTGCTTCTGCACTTATTCGTCCCGTTTGCATTTGTTTTCTCAAGAAGGATCGATAGTGTACATGTGTTACTGCTCATAATGTATAAGAAAACAAAAACAACAGGCATGTCTGAATCATTATCTAAATTGCGTGGGAGCATGGAATAAACATGCCAGATTTCTAAAGAGTGAAAACATGTTCACAATTGTTTTTCCTGAACCCGAGTGTCACAGAACAGAAGTTGATTATCAAGAGGTACCGCCTACACCGTAAGCAAAAGAAAAGAAAAGAAGCTTATGTGGGGCAAGGGAACATATTGAAGTAAAAAAATTGATGTGTTATTTGATCGCAAGCAACTCATCCTCCACATTACTAGGTTACTATCCAATTGTTTCATTTCTCAAAAAAAAATTATGAATATATACATACAGAGCAGTACTGGTCTTAATCATCTAGATAATGCACAATAATGTTTGCAAATATCATTCTCCACATTTAGGGGGAAAAATAATGAAAAGATATTTGTTAATTATCAACTCTAGCAAGTGACTCCCACAGCCACAGACTGAGTAACACATTGTGCTAGACAAACAACACGCCCACAACCTCTAGTTAAAGGCCTCTTGACATGTAGAGCATACACAGGCGCCCAGAAGATTTGTAGCAGCAAATAACACGCCAGGCAGTAACACAACCAAGCTAGTCATACCGCCTCACCCAATAGCTCCCCCCCGCATAGTTTATGTAATAGTCTCCAAAGGAAACAATTGTTCCCAGCACTCATCCGACATGATGTCCTGCGATATCGTGTGTACAGACAACTCCACGATGTATTCATCTCAGCAAGATAAAAGGAGAGGCGTGTGCTAGCCATGGCGGCGTGTTTAATATTCATTATCATCATCAAAATCATATTTCATTTTAACATTTGGACTTTACAGAAACTAGAAACTAGAAACTAGCCAAGCATTTTCTGATAATCTACACATTCAAACAACACAAACTTTGCAATTCCGCTCCCTGGATACAACTACCTAAATATAAAATACAGCTAACGCCCTGTTATTTCCGTTACTGCCAAACAATGAAGGTCACACTTGGAGCCCTCTTTGCCCTTGCCGCCGCCGCTTCTGCCGCTCCTGCCGGAAAGGCAGGCGAGATGGATCTCAATCTCGGTTATCAGAATGGAAACGGCTATGCTGCTCCATCGTCTGCAGCCCCTGCTCCCGCTCCCAGCGGCTACGATGCTGGTTCGAGCTGCAATGATAATGCTCCTGCACCGGCTGGCTATTCTGCTGCTCCTGCTGGCTGCTCCTCGGGCAACGAAGCCGGATATGCAGCACCTTCTTCTGCTGCCTATGATGCAGGTAATGCTGCGCCTGCGCCTGCGCCTGCACCATATGGTGGTGCTGCGCCAGCCGGATACGCTGCTCCTGCACCAACTGGCTATGCTGCGCCTGCACCAACTGGCTATGCTGCGCCTGCACCAACTGGCTATGCTGCTCCTGCACCAACTGGTTATGCTGCTCCCGCGTACGACTCCAACCAAGGAGCTGCCAATGCTGGTGGCTACGATGCCTCACCTTACTCCCAGGGATACAGCGCAGCTGCATATGGCGGCAATGCTGCCGGACCTGAGGTTGTAACATCAACGGGACCTGGCTGTACTATAACCGTCCACATTCCAGGAGCCACCGTGACCGGCACTATCCGTGATCCAGATACTACCGAGACTGTCCATTGCGCTGGCAATGTGATTACCACCACCATCCGCGATCCTGATACCACCCAGACTGTTCATTGCGCTGGTAACACTGACACTGTTACCGTTTTTGATCCGCCCACGCATGTCACAAAGACTTGCCACCTGTCGCCAGTCACCATCTCCTGCATTAAGCCTGGTGATGTCAAGACAGTTACTATTGTGAACCCCTGCGCAACAATCACCTCGGTTTGCCAGGGACCTGCGGCAACCGTCTCTTGCGACCCATGTGGTAACGCTGAGCCGACAATCACGCTCACCGTCAACCCTTGCGAGAAACACTGCAAGAAGCACAAGAAGCATAGGAAGGAGCATGAGTGCAGCAATGAGGAATGCCCACGCGAGCCAGAGGCCTGTCCGACCTCAACCTGCGAGAACGAGTGCGAGCCAAAGAAGAAGCACAAGAAGAGAAAGGGATCTCACAAGAAGAAGGAGGAGTGCGAGGAGCCTTGCTGCACGCCTGTGTACACCACGCACATCTACACTGAGGCCTCGTCCGTTGTGAACACTCCCGGAGGCAATGTCTGCGTAACTTCCTCGTGCTGGTAAAGCATAAAAGTTGTCGCTGGCAACATTGTTAGTGCAGATATTGGAAGCTCGCATTGTGTAGGGTGATTCCTACTCAATGGCTCTACAGAATATCAATTATAATAATTTTATGCACAATAAATATTTCTCAAATTATAGTTAAATACAAGCTACAATGAATTTTACAACCAACTGGATAGCGGAGTTGGCAAATGGTCGTCTTTTCTTTCAAATACCATGTTGAGTTATCCATGAGAAAGCACAAAGAAACATCAAAGCAATATCTAAATGCATAGGGTAGTGTGGTGTATTTCTAATCACTTGAGTATGCACCATCGTCTTCGTCCAGCTCAACCTGCTCCTGTCGAACAGTGATGGCTAGTGTGGCTTGGAGCAGCAGGCGTCGAATATCTTCTTCCTCTGGCTCCGTCAGATCAACTGGACGCTGTTTTTTCTTATTGACTATGCGGGGATCGGCGCCAGCGCCTACAAGAAGCTTTGCAATATCCATCGCAGTCTCCGAGCTGTCACAATGTACTAGTGCCTTGTGAAGAGGTGTGTCCTTTCCCATATTGTCCTGAATGTTCGGATCAATCCCCTTTGCTGCGGTAAGGAGCTTGACGCAGTCTATTGATCCCGTTTGAGACGCGTAGTGGAGTGCTGTGAAACCGAGTGCGTTTTTGAAATTGATGTTCATTTGCTGGGCGCTCTTCAACAGCTCTTCGACAAGATTCGACTGGTCCATCATGCAGGCAGCAAGCAGCTGTTCCTCTACAATATAAAGCAAAGAATGGAAAGCAGAATATTAGCAAAAGAAGAACGCATGCTACTTTTTTTCTTTCTAAAATGCCGTCATTGGAAAGCCTGGGACATTGACTCAAGGCATTGCCGTCACAAAAGAAGGCGAGCAATTGCACACAAGAATTCCATAGCCGCTAAAGATGCCCAGAGTAATTTTCAGTTAAAGCATGGGATGAGCCCATCCATCTAAGGTGCGTACCATGGCTAGCGCCCTCTTCATTGCTCATTGTATAGAACAAAAAACCGACCGACTAGCTAAAGTATGAATTAAAAAAAATTGGCAAGTAGTAGGGTAAAAAAAGACAAGGCAAAGCGAAAAAGAAGGAAAACGTCAGCCTTCTCTTTTATGATGAAAGAGCGCACTCTATTGCTCATGCTATTGTTTGCAGAATGTTTGCGCAATACTATTTTTTTCTTTCACAGCTCCATAAAGCGTGTAAAAAACAAAAATAAAAAAGCATCAAAATTTTGGCTTTCTAGGCCATGACATTTTCAACTAAAAGGCGTTTTGCTGCTGGCACCATATCAAGCCAGTTCATTACCTGTGAGCGCACAGCAGCTACAGGCGGGATACTGGCTCCAAAGATATGCCAGGTTTTGTCAACGATTCCTTGCATTGCAAGATTTCGAACATATCGTTGCTTGTTGTAGCGCGAAAGAACAGACCGCGCCCCTATATCCTCGCCAGTAAGAACAGCATGCTCAAGAATATCAACCAGACACTGCACGTCCTCGAGCCCCATGTTAAGGCCCTGGCCAGCAAGAGGGTGCATGACATGGCCAGCATCGCCAACCAGCGCTACCCGATTAGCAATCAAGGAGTCTACCATGCGCATGCGTAGCGGAAACGAGATGCGTGATCTGGGCGAGGTTGCAGCAATCGTTGGCGGAAACAGTCTTGAGCTTGGCTGGATCGGTCTGCTTCTGTCAAACACCTCCAAGCGCCACTTGGCCTCAGCAATAATCTCGCTTTCCGAAACGCCGGTTCGAGCAAGGCCGTATAAATATTCCAATTCGTATGCTGGAAGACGAAATGCTGCATTGGCCAGGGATGTAAACGCGCCTTCAGGCACTGTCTTCAGCAATTGAACAAGATTCTGATCCAAAGACCACACCAGATTGGCAAACCCTCCTGGAAAGGGCAGCATCGCTATGGGGCCTGTTGGGAGGAAACGCTGATAGGCAGTGCTGTTCAGATCTTCCAAACATAGCGTCGCAACAAGACCAAACTGAGAGTATTCAGTGCCATATGTGCCGATTCCAGCATACTTGCGCACACAGCTATTCACGCCATCGGCGCCGATAAGAAGTCTTGCACGGAGTCTACGCTTGCACGATAGGCTGATAACTGGAAGGCTTGGTGCTAAACTGCCCCTATCCGCTGTTGTGTTGGCTGTTTCGTTGTTGGCTCTACCAGACCCACCGTCAATCTCAACCACCTTTACCCTTTCAAACAGATCAATATTGGCATCCGTGTTGTGAATTGACTGCAACAGACCACTGACAAAATTCTTGGTCTCAATCATATAAGCAACGCTTTCTTCGGGCAGCACCGGCCTGGTGGTTCCAGAAGCAGCCAGATCAACTGTGCCGTGACCAAGAGCATCGGTCACCACTGCTCGATTGCATGGTTGGACGCGATCTGTGTAGCATCGGGCCCAGAGCCCACACTTCTCCAGAAACCTTTTGTTTCGAGCAGTTATCTGCAATGTTCGGGACAAGTAGACATCCAGTGGTGGTTTCCATTGCCTTGTTACGCTCAGCCGCCCGGGATCAATAAGAGCAATGCGCATCCCTTCAAAGGCCTGCATCGACGAGAGCGTTCCAGCAAGCGCACATCCTACAGGGCCACCCCCGACTATCGCCACATCGTAATGCTCAATAGGAGGCAGGGAAGAGGTGCTGTCGTGCGAATACCGCCTCCATATCCGCCAGACTGAGGGTGACCTCGCAAAAACAAGCTGTGGCGAAATGGCAGACCTTCCAGACGACAAGCAAATGCGAATTGGTCCTTTGTATAGACTCATTTACTCTGATAGAATTACGCCTGCAAAAAGCACGTCCAAGAGGTCCTAGCCCAGAATTTGAACCACTTTAATGGGAAAAAGATTAGTCTGTCGAAGAATATCCATAAAAGAGAAAAAGAATGCACGACAGTAAAGTGAGAAGAAAAGATAAAAAAAGGGGGGCAAATGTCAGCTCGACAGCATTCAAAGCCAGATAATGGAGAACCCCACACAAAGCAGCAGAAAAAAAGGATGATTCCAATAAGGAAATTTGCGAATTAGGACTTTACTGTGGTAAGAGATGCCTCCTTTTGAAGCAGCCCAACAAGTGTCTGGCATCGCCGCTGAATCTCCTGCGTGTTGCGGCTTTTGATAAACCAGTCAAAGCGGAAAAGCGAGCTTTGGCGAATTTCCTGACGGATCCTATCGTAAACATCGTCGCTGCCAATACCGAGACGGGCAAGATGCACCAGCATAAAACGGTCCTCATCTTCCGTGTACACGCGGCCTCTGGCTGTCGACCCCCCTGTTCCGTACGGAATGTTGAAATGGCGTATTGGATCCAGTTTGCATTCTTGGAGCTTGGAATCAAGGAGCTGTTGGATCTCATTGCGTCTTGCTCGCCTCTGCTCGCCCTTGGCAATCTGAGCTGTCAGCCGATCCGCCTCTGGCAACTCCTTGTAGCGCCTAAAAAACACCTTTGCATATGCATCGACTTCGGCTTGCGTCTTTCCCTCGACCTCCTGCTTCACCAGGGACATATTGCCACGACCATGCGTTTCCAGAGCACGCATGAATCCATGAAAATCACGGCGGTTCCAGTTACCGAATCCCTGCAATGAAAGCTCTTCTTTCTCGTTCACCTCATCCTCGGTGAGGGACTCCGCGTTGTCGATGCGTGTTTGCTCTGCCTGGCGCGCTTCCTCGCTCATTGTCTCGCTGGATGAGTCATTGCCACTTTCAGTCGATTCTGTCTTTGGGACCTTGTACCCAATCTGTCGGCGGTATGCTAGAAGCTCCTTCTCGAGAAGTTCGTGAAGGCGGTGCGGATAAAACTGAAAGTCGTGTATGTGGATTTGCTTTGGCGGGCGGGGAGCACGCTGGGCAGCATTTGCCTTGGAGCTTTGACGTAGAGCTTCACGATAGTAGTCATCTACTGCATAGTTAACCTTGCGCTCACGCTTGGCTGGCTGGATCCACAGTTGGGCTATATCTGCGGTTCTGCGCTTGCGAGTATAGTCCTCACCCTCCCATTGTGTTGTTACTGTGCTCTCATTGGCGAATTTGTTGAGATCGTCTAGACCCATGTCCGCGTACTTGCTTTGAAGTTCTTGCGTGCGAGTCTCTCCTCGTCTCAGTATATCCTCAATGTCCACCAATCCTTTGGCTGAATCGCCAAGGCCCTCCAGCTGAGCCGGTGTACCCACCTCGCTTCCGGTTCCAGACCCCGCATTGCTAGAGCGAGCACCGCCACCGCCAAGCATCTCTCCTGCGCCATATTGCACCATGCTGAGTAGCTCCTCTCGCGATGCCCCCTTTGAAGCCTGTGCAAGCCGTCCCTGCTGAATGACTAGCTGGTCCAGACGAAGTTTCTGCATGGCTCGCTCCAGAACCTTTTCCTCAACGGTGTCCTCTGATATAAAACGATACACATACACTTGTTTCGTTTGGCCGATGCGATGTGCACGATCCATGGCCTGGAGATCTGCTTGTGGATTCCAATCACTGTCGTAAATGCAAACGGTATCGGCAGCAGTGAGTGTAATACCAAGCCCTCCGGCTCTGGTAGTCAGAAGAAAGATAAACTTATCGCTATCTGGTCTGTTAAAATCCTTGATCGACTCCACCCGGTCCTCATGGTCCGTGGAGCCATCCAGCCTACAATACTTGTAATCGCGGAATACGCAATAATCCTCGAGAATGTCCAGCATGCGGCTCATCTGACTAAAGATCAAAACACGCGAGCCTCTCTCCTTGACCCGTGCCAGGAGCTTGTCTAGGATCTCAAGCTTTCCAGAGTTGAACACAAGGTACTCATCCGTAGTAAAAGGAGGCCCGGGCTCAGCACCGTCAAAGAGGTATGGATGGTTGCAGCACTTGCGCAGCTGCATAAGGATGTTCAAAAGCCTGGTTTTGCCTTCCTTTTTACCAACTGCCCCATTGATAGCTTCAATATCACGCTCAAGGATACGGCGGTACCACGTGCGCTGCATCTGCGTTAGCCCAGTATAGATGTTTATCTCCTTTTTTGGCAGCAGAGAGTGCTCGACATCACTCTTGATGCGTCGAAGCAAAAACGGCTGAAGCAGCTTGTGGAGCTGTTGCACCATCTGCTCTTGGTCCCCTTCGCCCTTTTGAAACCATTCGTCAAACAAATCCGAAGATCCAAAGACATCAGGAAGCAAAAAGTTAAGAAGCGCCCAGAGTTCATGAAGGTTGTTCTGCAGCGGCGTGCCAGTGATCAGAAGACGCCGCTGCGACGAAAACATGCGAATGAGCTTGGACAGCATAGAGTTTTCGTTTTTTAGACGGTGCGCCTCATCAACAAAAATGTATTCCCAGCCGATCTTCCGTAGCTCAGTCTTGCATATCAAACACATTTCGTATGTCGTGATGCAGCAGTTAAACTCATTTGTGCGTAGGTACTCGTCAAAAATTGCGGCCCGCGCCGTTTTGTCGCCATGTAGAAGAAACACATTCAGATCAGGTACCCACCGGTTGAACTCGGATTTCCAGTTGTGCAGCGTTGATTTGGGAACAACAATAAGGTGAGGGCCGCCAACGCCGCGATAATGCTTCAAATAGCCAATAAAGGATATCACTTGCAAGGTCTTTCCTAGCCCCATCTCATCCGCAAGGATACCGTTAATACCATTTTCGTACAGAGACACCATCCAGTTAAGGCCCCGCAGCTGGTAGTCGCGCATCGTGCCTCCAGTTACATATGCTGGTGATGTTGTAAAGCTCTGCTGCATATCAACAATCTCAGGAGACTCCTCGCGCATCAGCTCCGCATCCTCTTCCTTCTCGGTCTTACGGTGCCGACGTGACGACCCGGCTTGCTTATCCTTGGTGGCTTTACTATCCAGTTGTCGAGCAATCTCAGCCTTAAGATTATCGTCTTTTATCAGATCTTTGATAAAATGCGCAAACACGTCCGTTTGCCCAAGCAAGTACGCAAACCGCTTGGCCTGCATCTGGTCCAAGGGCTTGGCTGGCTCGAGCGACAGCGGTGTGCTGTATCCGCTGGGTGGAATAGATTCTGACAAATCATCGCCTGGAACCTCTGGCGTTCCATCTAGGCTGGAGACTTCTTTAGCGGGCTTGCTTTTTGTGCTCTCATCCATCATCAATAACCCGACCCTGCTCTAGAAAAGCAAAACATTCATATACAAAACCACATGAACATGATGATTGTTAGAATAAGCGCATCACTATTTATAACACACAAAGGACTTTCTGTCTTGAGAATGGTCAGCTACAAATTTACATTTCTATAAGCAAAACTTGCCTGATTGAGGTATAAAAAAGTTAGAACTGTCGAATATATTCCGAAAAGTGGGAACGTAAAAGAAAAGATAAACAAAAACGAAAGTTATATTGAAAGTTGGAGAGGAAAAAGATGCTTTTACAGCATAACAAATCCAAACAAACAGAATGACGAGAACGCGTTGAAAAATGCTGCGCTTTTAGAACCTCGCATTGATCTAACTTAATCAACAAAAACAAGCAGATTAAACAAAGCGGCGTTTGTAAAAATGTTGGCGTTTGAATAGAAACAGAAAAAGCGGTTGAAAATTAAAATGAAAGATGTACGTGCTTTACAGCGGCTCAAGACTCAGGATCTCGCTGTTCGAGTCTGCAATGAAGGAGTCACTGCTGGACATTCTCAGCTCATTGAAGCTGCCAGAAAACGAGGCATACTTTGCAGTTGCTTCCTTAAGCGCCCGCACAAACTGTTTTCTTGTGACTGAGGATGCATGCTGCATGACGAGTGTAAGCTGAGCTGGCTGCATCGGAGCCGCCGATTCTGCACGATTTCCAATGAGCGCTTGCATGCTGGCAGAGCCGTGCAAATTTGTTTCAGTACTGTGAGCACGTAATGCAGATGGAATATCGCCAAATGGGATTCCACTGTTGGTATTAAGCAGAACAGTGCCCGGGTAAGCATGTGCTGTAGATGGTCTGCTCGTGCTTCCAGAAGCAGTCTTCGGCCTTTGCTGAGCTTGCAGCTGTTTTTGGTGAAACAGGTGGGATTCATGCTCAACAGGAATGTCGGCGGTGGTTGCAGCAGCGCCCTGCAACATCCGCTGCGTAGAAAGGCCATCGATCTGGTTTGGACACGGCACGGGGCTGGGAAATGTTGAATGAGAAAGCGCAGCTACATGGTCTGAAACACTATCCCGAGAGGCTGTTCTTAGTAAGCCCTTGCGGCTTTTGCTCTTTTTCTTCTTCATCATCTTTTTGCCGCCAGCAAGGAACGGACCGCTGTCGGACGATGTTGTTCCCGATCTCTGCAGATACATGCCTGTTGCTGGGCTGTAGCTACTATGGGCAGGCCGGCCACGCGTGTCAGAGGTTATACTAGCGTCCAATGCGTGCTTGAGCGAGTTCGCCTGTACAGGCGGATGAACGCCAGATATCCCCACAGAAGAAGAGCCCTCAGAAGCAGCAGCAGCAGCA